>JANHGB010046284.1:0-48680 GCA_026283785.1 Coracopsis vasa | reverse complement strand
AGGGGTGTGCCCGGGGAGGGGGGCGGTGGGGAGGCAGTGCCACCCGCGAGGCGGGGGCTTGCCGATAGTTCCCGCGGCCCCGACGGCGCGGCTTTGGAAGCAGCCCCGGTTTTCTCGGCAGCCTCCCGAAGCCCTCGCTCCGTCGTTCCCGCTGGGCCTGGGCGGCGCAGGGGCAGCAGGCCGGGCCCGACGTGCGCCCGCCGGTGCTGCGGGCAGTTCTTCTCGCAGCCCTGAGCCGCAGTTGCCCCAGAGGGGCGGCCCCGAGCCCGGCTCGCCTGCCGGGGCCGGCGATGACCGGCTCGGCCCCTGTGCGGTGCGAGCTGCAAAGGTCCCTCCGCCCAGTGCCGGGGCCACAGGGAAACCACCGCCTCCTCCCGGGGCACCCTGAGCTTCCACCGGCTGCCGCCGCCTAGCCCGAAAGCCACCCGCAGAGGCTGGCCACCAGCACCCGGCGCACTCCGGCGGCCCGGATTCCCCCAGCGACAGCGTGGCCGGGCCAGGGCGCGGCGGGGCCCCGGGGGTACTCGGGCTAACTGGGAAAGGGGCGAGACAGGGCCGGGCTGAGCCCTGCCCCTCCTCAGGCGGTGTGTGCCCCCCGGTGGCAGCGCTCCCACCCAGAAGACCACTGAAGCTGGACTGTAAAGCAGAGCGCAACACAGTAAACATCTTCCTGCGTGCGTGTGTGCGTGCGTGCCTGTGTGTCTAACGCTCGGACAAATACCGGGGAGGTAATCCTCAGGCACGGTGGTATTAGACACTTCCCGCATTTTGCCGGGACGTAGCTGCAGCTCTTGACCCTGCGGAACAAGGAGCCTCAGTTGGTGCAGAGGCTTTGGTATTAGGGGCATACTTCTGGCATAAAGCAGAGGGTAAATATCGTTGCTCCTGTAGCAGAAATTATACGTGGGCTGATCAAAGAGGATGTCGGCAGAAGGCTTTACGAAATAGGTGGATCTTTCCGCTGAGCAGTTCCTAGGGAGATGTGGAGTTCGGGTGCCTTCATTTGCTTGCATAGCTGGGCTTCCACAGCTGAAAGGGAGATGATTTATCTGTCAGTCACTGTATCCCGCTCTGTTGCAAGAAAGCTGTCTAGATGGCCAGAAAGACTTTAAGATGGATTTCAGCATGGAGTGGCATACAGATCCAGTTGTGCTTGCACAGAAATGGAGTCTTAAAGCACACTTGAAATAATACCCCTAGACATCCACATTGTCGTTGTTACCATTATTTGTTACTCATTTACTATCTCTGTTGTAAAACTGCAGAAATACGCCACTGACAATAGGGACCAAGCTCTTGACCTGGGACACTAAATAAGGTAGTATCCTAAAAGCTTTTAAAGATCATTTCAGAGTATAGAAGGAAAATGTCATAGAGAACAGAAGGGTCTTATTGGAAGGGTCCTGAACTGAAGGCCATGGCTGGTGCACTTGCTACATAATTCAAGCTAACGTCACCCACCAGATTGATTTTGTTGGGAATCCCCTGCCCACCTCCCACCAGCCACTGCAAAGCCCATCCTTCTGGCTCCTCAAACAGACCCTGGGGTAGCAGTCTGAGAATATGTTTCTGCAGGGACTAGAGACACAGGAGGAGCAGCTCCCAGGGTGATAGGTAAACTGTTTGGGATGGATATCACGTTTGCAGTAAGCAGTAATGGGTTGGGGGCAGATATGACTTTGGATCATTGCTGTGCTGCAGTCAGGAGTATTGGAATCTTGGCTCTTGCTTGATGAGGCACTTTATTTGATTAAAGTTTCCCTTTTAATCAGAGATATGGTCATTTCCCGTCTCTAAAATGGAATCTGGCTCTGGGGGTCATGTCTGGATAATAAAGGGACTGGTTCTCTTGTCTCGAGGGAGCTGATATCGAATTTATTACCATCAAGGGAAAGCAGAATTATACTTGTAAAATGTTGCATAATAAATTTAGCCTTCTTAGTAAATCAAATCAGCAGATACCCTTTATCTGCAAGAGATGCGTCATCGCTACGTGAGCTTCTTTGACTAGACAGAACTAATGGGGAGAAAATGTACCTTCAAATGTGGTCAAAGTGGATGGACCCACAGTAAATTAAACTAAAAAGAAAAAGTCTCCCTGGTGTTTGCCTTAGAAATTAATAATTATATTTGGGAAGAGACTTCAGGGTGAGATGAGACAACTTTTAAAATTCTGTACGTTCATTCCAAAGCCCAGGAGATGTGACACTTACTTGATTTGAGAGGAGGAATGCAGAGGAGGTGATGTACTTCATTTGTCCTCCAGTGCAGAACACGTGTTTTTGGAAAGCCACTATTAATGTCAAGGAGATGGAGAAGATTTTAGATCTGTATGAAGAGCAGAGTTGAGTGCGTTAGGACTTCTTATGACTTTCTTTGTTCTAGATGCTGTAGATGGAGGAAAATGCAGCCCATGATGACTGTTTTGCCATGGAGAGGAATTTATTCGCAAGTCCAGCAAAACCCCAGGGCCCAGGAAGGGAAATTACGTTTAGGATCTTCAAGATTTCAGAAACAACAGAAGATATATAACACATATAAGCAATAAATGTACATGTTTGAAGGTGGCATCAGTTCAAGTGGAATGTGAGGGGAAAGTGGGCTTTAGTATGACCTGTTGGTCACACTTCTGACACTTTCTTTAGATTAAAAAGAAAGACCTACCTATGCTAGGAATTTTGGAAAAATGAGAGAGGTTTCTCTCCAAACAGCAAAACAAATATCTGAGCAGTTAAACAGAAAAAATGACTTGTGCACAATCTGCGCTTGCTTGTCCTGCTACCTGCTGAATTGATAGTCCTTGCACTTTGGAATGACAGTTGTTTTTGATGCTGTATCAGGGTGATTTTACAGCAGGAAAGAGAAACAGCAAGTGCCGTGATGCACTCTGCTGCCAGGAATGGACTTACGTTATTGTGCATCCTTAGGAGTCCTTCTTCCAGAGGAGAAAAACTTTTTGCTGTGAGGAGTCCAAACACAATGAGTCAGAAAGTTAGAGTTCCTCATGTCTGCAAATTATTAATTTTCTTAACAGCCTGAGTGCTTAATGTCTGCACTAGAGAGCTTGTCCTCTTAAGGATATGGCAATACTTTTTAGCACTTAGTACTAAACTAATTACGTGTTTCTTTTCTGGTTTTACTTTCTGATTAAAAGACCTGCTAATCTGATCCTGCCAAATGGGAGAGGCTCACCTAGTTTGACAAGTACATTATAATCTTTGGCAGTGTGGTGGAGGAAAAGGGAGGAGATAGAAGGTAAAGCCTATTTTCAACAGCTTCATTTCAAAAGCATTTTTGTGCACAAAATGGCCACTCTGTCAAACAGAAACAAATAAATTATTGATATGAGTGGAATTATTGAGAAAACACTGGGTATTTTGCCTGTTGGGCACTAAAATCTTTATTCTCTAGGCAGGCAGACATGGATGCAGGCAGAGGCACACACAGGAGCTTTAGAAAGCAGAGGAAAGAGGGAGTCCTGGGAGGGGCTGGCAAATCCGGTGGCTGGTGGCACCATGCAGTGACACCACGCAGGGGAAAGCCAGGTAGGTCTCAGTGCTCCTGGTCCTGCTTCAGGTTCCTGCTGGGCAGGGCTGATTGGCAGCACTGTCTGGACAAGCCTCAGCCCCTCCAGCCAGTGGTGCTTTTGGTCTTACTGGGAATAGCCACCAGGCACAGCCTTCTGGGGAGACAGCATCTGTTGTAATTTTCTGTCAAAACTTCATGTATGATAGAGGAGTGATGAAAGATGGGAACTGCACATGAAGCCATTTCTGTAAAAGCTGTGTTCAATGAGAAAAACTGCTCTTTATAAATGGATTTTATTTTATTTTCGTATTTCTTTTTATTCATTCTTTGACAATAATGCTTAGGGAGAGAAAAATAGATGAGAAAGAGAGCAGAGAAAATAATACAAGACTTTGTGTCTAAACTTATGTTATCCTTAGCAATAGTTGATGTTTTTGTTAGTTGTAATAGACAGTTGTTCTGTTAGAGTTAAAAGAGAGCACTAAATTATAGTGTCTCTTCCAACTCTAAAGGTACAGGGTATTCTCTATGGCAAAGTTATGTCTCTACTTCTAAATGGCTGAGTGAATGGAGTTTCCACTTCTTCCCTTGGAGAATACTTAGTTGTCCAATAAAGTTCATGGCTTGAACAGTCTCCTAATGTTCAGTTTGAAATTTCTTTTCCTATGTTGCTGCCACTATGCCTATATTTACTGTGTGCATCACCTTAAACCACACTCATCTCTTTGCATCCTTTAACCATTTGCTCTGTCAGTCCCAGACTAGATGAGGGTGACAAATGGTGTCTATCTTTGAGATACAAGAAGCAGCTATTAGATCTGTGAATATCCTGTTCCTCCCAATGATTGCTTCTCTTCCTAGTACCTTAGCATAATTTTTGTCCTTTGCTCTTTTGAGGAAGCCTGTCAAAATGTTCTCCAACTAACCATAAAAATATAATCTTTTCCCCAAGTTACCCTGTTTTTCAGCTTTTCATTTGTAAAAATACAGAATCTATCATTGTTCCAAACCCTCTCAAGTTCATGCAGGCACTCATTTCTCATCCAATTTTGCAGGGAACAGGAGCTGAAGAAATGTTTTGAAGCTACTGATTCCCCACTAGCCACCTGTGTTTTCTCACCCTTTAGGGCTTTGCTGTAGCCCAAATCAAATTTCTCATTAGTTCCTCATTGCTTAATAGCCTCTTAGAACTAAGACAGCAGAAAACACATCTTCCACGCACTCACAAATAGTTTCTGTTACTTTAAAAACAGCATCAGATTGCCAATCTGATTTGCTGACAGTTTAAATGTAGGTTTCTATCATGTTGAGCATTCTCCTGATGCAGGCTGCAGAAGGATATTTCAAATAAGCTGTCAGATATTTTGGTTTGGTAATCTGTAAAGTGATCAACATTGTCCCAAGCAGAATGAATTAAATATGAATGTCTTACTTAAATGGGGAGGCAAATATCTTGGCAAAGAACTAAATATGTGTTTGCAGGATATATTGTATGTGACATGTCCCAGTGACAGGGTACAAGCCAGCTTGTATTTTCGTACTATTTCAGTGAAATTTCACTGTCAAGAAAAGCTCTGGCATCTAGCAATTTTGTAATGCCTTTCTACAAAACTGTTGCAAAAGAGGCAGTTCTGAATAAAGTATGAAATAGGCATTAGTGCCTGGAGACAAACAGCACAGTGTTGTAGTGGATCCTACTTTTCTACGTAAAGATAAACCTAAATAATTACTCAGTGCCTAATGTATTT
The DNA here is from genome assembly GCA_026283785.1 of Coracopsis vasa. Lineage (NCBI taxonomy): Eukaryota > Metazoa > Chordata > Aves > Psittaciformes > Psittacidae > Coracopsis > Coracopsis vasa. Next base: position 43,404 of record JANHGB010046284.1, on the reverse strand, counting down.
ACTCATGTGCATACATTATAGGCATGTTAAGTGTGGCTGTGGCAGAATTTGTCACTGGTCTTGCCCATCTCTTCTAGTTGCGTTCTTCTGTTTGTAAGAAGTTATATTTCATCCTTTGCCTTAACATTTTGAGTGGCTGTGACATTTCAAAGCATTGAAAACACTGGAGAACAAGGGGAGAAAATGCTTCTTTTTTGCAACATAGATAAAATCAGTAGAGGCTGAAGCCACTTTGTGGGTACTTGCAGGTGTGTAGGACTGGTATCCACACAAATTTAGGAAGGGACGTTAGGTGTGCAATTGTGGCTGGTTCCTCAGAAAGGTATAAGACTGAGTCTTGTGCTGCTAGGGAAGATAGGCTCAGGTGATGCTAATCCTAGGTTGGGATAAGCCAAGTGTTTGTTTGAAGCCCCTCTTGGTGTGAGGTGTCAGGGAAAGATTGTGGGTAGATGCAGAAGATTGAAGGCAGTGTTTTGTAGTGCTTTTAACTCTTCATGTGTCTGCTGAATTCTCTGTTGTCAGTGTGGCTTCAGAGCAGCATATGGTCTATGTAGTCCTTGTCAGCTGGGAGCTCTTCTTAGCAAGGTACAAAGGGCAGTGGCTCCTGCTGACGCATTTAGATCTATCAAAGTGGCCTTTGGTGTTTTTGAATAGAGCTGAATAATAATCCATACTTAATAATACATTAGGTAAGGTTTTTTGGTCTTTGTTCATGAATCATCTGAAGGTACTTTTGCAGTTGTCTCACTTATTTTGTTTGAAAATGTTGAGAGTTGCTCTCAGCATGAAGGCTGTTCTCAAAGAATTTGTTGTAAATGTGAGATACCTGACGTTAGAAACCTTGACTGCACTGGCTGGCTCTCAGAGCTGTGCACCTCTCGTTGCCTCCCTGCCTAGGCTGGAGTTAGTGCCAGTTTCCCCTCTCCTTCCTGGTGTCTCATCCTTAGCACATCTATGCTATGATGCAGGGCTTTGGGAAATGTTTGTTGAGGTTGGTACTCCTGGAGACCCTGGCTAGGTGAGGGCTGGGCAGTGGGGTGGATCCTGCTCCATGCTCAGGGCAGTCCTGGATCCTGCTCCAGGGTTGCAAGGCAGGTTCCAGGCCACACAGCACTGATGGAGAGGCATTGCTGACCGTAGCCTGGCTGCAGAAAAAGTCAAATGAGATAAGAAAACTGTGAGAGGGAAGGTGTTGCATTGTTACTCAGTTCTGGAAGCGTGTGTCTGCTTTGACTGTGTGAATGTTTCTTCTCCCCAAAGCCTCTGCTGCTGCCATCAATTTGACCACTTTTAGGCCCTCATGTATTTGCTCTTCTCTTTTCTTGATTATGTCCAAATTACCTTCCCCTCTGCTGTGTTTAAAGGGTCGGGAACTCAGTTCAAGAGATCATTTCTGCAATTTTAAAACAAATTTTTATGTAAGCTCCTCCTCCCTTGATCTGAGGAGGCTGTAAGTGTTATAGATTCCTTAAGAAGTGCTGAGATTTGTCAACAAATCCAGTAACTTTGTGTTTGGAAACTGTACTGAAAGCCTCCTCTGGAGGATTTGAAAATCTGAGGAGATGAAGTCTCTTTGCTAACCAAGGCAGGACCAGTTGGGTAGCAGGAGGAGCACCTGGGAGAATCAGCTGAGAGAGCTGCTGCTCCGAGTCCTCTTGCTGGTGGGAAAATGCATGAGTTTTGCTGTCAAAATGTGATGGGACTGATGGTCTCCTGGTTGTAATCCCAAAGAGTGGTTATGTAGGTTAGAGTGAGAATCAGAACTTCAGTTTTCTTTAGCAGTTTGGCACAGTGGATGTGTGGGAGTTCTTTCTTTGTTTCTTTTTCTAGAACACAAAAGTTAGGGCGCAAGTTTTGTTTGACTTTCAGTGAGATGTTGGCACCTGCAAATAGACTTCATTCTTACTGAATGTATCTAATTTAAATCTGAATACAGCAACAGAATGAAGAGTATCTTGGATCTGCAGGGTGGCCTATTTTTTTCCAAAGACTTTTCAAATTTTATTGGTACTATTGAGAACTGTTTTCAACTACCTTCACAGTATCTGAACATTATGTCTTAGTGTCCATTGCATGACCTGAACTGTGTGTATGGAAAAGAAGGCTGTTATATGCAGGCTTCCACGCTATCTGCGTGACTTCAGTAAGAGGGAAGTGCAGGGAACATGCAGCAGTTAGCTAAAGAATGTTGAGCATACACTGTGAATGAAAGTGCTTTAAATTGGAGACAAGTGAGGTTGCATCTGAAGGGAACCCTTTACCTCCTGACAAGCTTTTAGGATTTAAATGGGCTCCAAAAATTTCCTAACAGTGAACTTTTAAAGAGATTTTCCATTTCCTTGATTGCAGCTGTATTTAAAGAAGATGGCACTTGAGAATTGAGAGCAGAAGGCAATGACCTTGCCTTACCCGCAATGCTGGCGGAAGCCACCTATTCTTAGTGCAGTGTAATTCTGCTCTCACTGTGAGGCTGCCTTTGATTTCGAGGCAAAAGGCTAGAGCTCCCATATGGGAGACTATTGTCCTGCATCTCATACAGAGCGTGCATTAACTGGAGAGCAGGCATCTGATTAACATCCCTAGTGCTACCATAAATCAATCTGTGTATGCTTAAACAAGTTACATCAGCCTAATGGGAAAAGATGTGGTGAGACAATTAAATGAATTAATCCAGAGCAGGGGGGGTCGATACCATGGAATAATCTGTTGCTGGTGTGTGACAACCAGGTGCTGTGGTTCTTGGCAGCCAGCCTCTGCAGGAATGGAGCCCCAGTCTCTCTCATGAGGAGGCTGATGCATTTTCAGAGGATCTGGTGATGGGCTCTAGGGCTTCCAAACGCTTGAAGGCTGATGAGATTTAATTACTTTTATTATTAATTTTCATTGCTGTGAGGTGGAAAGCAGCTGTTTATGAATGAGTTCACTAGTGTGTGTGTGTGTGTGTGTGTGAATAAGCCAGCTCATACCTTTTCTGCCAGTGGAATCAGAGCATAAGCAATAGGGTGCAATCAATTCTACTGATTTAGTACTGTCTAAGTAAGCTTTTCATCTTACCCACTGACTCAGGAAGGTTGTCTTGCAATTTGGTGAGATGCCCAAACTGATCTGTGCAAGTGGCTACCAATGAAAACAAACTCAGACTTCTCATTAGATTTTGATTGCAGTGGTTGTTATGGTGAACTTAATTCCCAACTGCCTTTTTGTTTTTGGTAGTTTCTAAATAAGAGATAGGTTTGCTTTCCTTAGGTTTTGCAACCCCCTTAACTCCCTTCCCCCGAAAAGTCAAACTGACAATATGTGTCTACCAGGCTTATACCCTTAAAGAATGCATTGCAAGCACCTATTAAAGTTCAAGAGAATTGCCTAGGGGTCCTTGACAAATGAACCCGTGTCTTTCCCAGACAGTATTTATTACCTGAATCCAGTTCAACTAAGCCCTGTGTGAGTTAATGAAAGCCTCTGGTGCTCCATTTTATCTTGAGTCTACTAGAGGTTTCCCTGCTACTCACAGCTGGAAAACAAAGTCAGTGTAATACACCTGAGGCCAAAAGAAATCTTCCCCTTTCTTGCAAGTTCAATATAAAGGAAGTTAAGCTGTGTGCTGAAACCCATTGAGTTGTGAGGGTCTCTGTGACACAGGTATGTTTCGGATAAAGGCAAGAAAGCCAAGACAGCAAGAGCTGGTGCGAAGGAACACTCACAGCATTGTGGCTGTGTACTTGACCCTCTCTTTTTGCTGTAGCTCTGTTATCTTCCTCAGTCAAAGAAATCTGTGCTTGCAGGTGACCTTCTCTTCAGCTTATCCCCAAGCAGTAACAGCCAAGTGCTACTGGGGCCGTAAAGTGTGACAAAAGGACCACCTCTTTGGAAGCATGGGAGAACTCCACCATCTATCTTGGATCATGTGGGCTTGACATTGTGAGTCCACCAGGCCAGCAGAGCCTAAAGGGTGAGGTTAAAATGCTGTCAGTGTTTCCAAGAGACTAAGTTGTTGGTTGTCTGACCTTTTTTATTTCTCTTTGGTCAAGGCAAATCAGCTGGTGCTGGGACTTGCTTTGCTGCTGCTGCATTACAGGGAGGCAGGCGGTGAGGTCTGCAGTGTCCTCTGTTTCTAGAGAGGCCACAGCAATAGTTGTGAGGGAGCTGCCTGCTGGTGCTGCTTGGGAGGCTGGCGTGCTCGGGGGACACTGGCTTGCCACAGAGCTGCCCTGGTCTTGGGAATAGGCATCTGCTACTGCATCCAGGGAATCTGCTACTGTTCATTGGGGAATGAGGCTGATCCAAATCTTCCTTTAGCAGCAGACAGTTAGGTCGCATTTTAAGCCCCATAAGGATATCCACCTCAATACCAGGTGCTGTGTTTGTACCTGGAAAATGGGTGTTCTACTGTGTGGTGAGAAAGCAGTGTGTGTACAAGGGCCTCAACTACAGTGCCAGGCACCACTGTGGACAGAGCAAGAGTGTGTATGCTGATTAATTGCAAGGGAGGGTTTTTGCACTCTTGGGGTTAGGCACTGGTCCTTCTGTAATTGGTTGGTCCTTCTGTAATTGGTTGGTCCTTCTGTAATTACCTATCTTTCCCTGACAGCTTACAAGGAAGATGATTATCCTTTCCCTCCCCTCATACATGCATGACTCAATTTTTGTGTGTGCTGGACAAAGGAAGGCTCTTCTTGGCCCAGGTGACTGGCAGCATGGAAAGACTCTTGGGAGATGCAAAATGAACATTGGCCTACTTGTTCTGCTTCCTGTTTGCTATTTTGGAGCATCCTGGCAGTGAAGTAACATGTAAGATGAGCTTTGTGGCTGTTTTTCAGTGTGCCAGTTATATGTAATTGATCTCAGCTGAGGAACCCTACCAGGACAGGGATAAAGGTTAGTGAAAACCTGACTCTGACCCTTCCCTAGCAGCTATCCAGATGCATCTTCTAGCATAATGCCTTTAGCAAAGATCTATAATCATTGAACTTTTGACCCCAGTCTCTGAAGTAATGCCAGGTATGTTTAGCACACATACAAATGAAGTGGAAATCATTATTGGCTTGCTCGTGACCTGCTGAAAAATGGTTCCCCTTCAGGGGCTCCGTTTGCATTTCCCTCAGTCTCTCTGAGCACTCAATCTCTCAGCAGTTTCACATGCTGCAAACTGAGCATTACTGTGCTTTTGAACAGAGCTGCCTCCCATTGCCTGTTCTCTTCAAACCTTTCCCTGTCTTACACTTTCTCAAGCAGCAGTAATAGGGCTCGTACATACCCCTCACCTCACCCATGTTTATACTGTGGGTCCAGACATGGCTCTTGACCATGTCTAGCTCATGTCATGCTGATAGCTGTTCTCAGTCTGTCCTCTCTGTCCCTGCACCACCAAGTCCCAGGCAAAGGCAATGCAGATTTGTGGGCTGTAAGGAGGCTGTGCTGATCCAAATGACTGGCAACCCAAATGGCAAGGTCTCTTCCAATCCTGAGTTTTACTTCTCTGCTTTTCCTCTGCATGCACATACTCATCTTGTCTGGGCTGCCACACGGATGTTGGCAAAGCTAATCTCTTGTTTAAATGTCAATCACTGGAGCCTATTCCTTCTTCTCAAAACAAAGAAGTCTTCAAACACTCAAACCTCTGAATGATTTGTCTGAAAGACAGGAATATTTTTTTTTTCTCTATTTCTTTCCCAAGAAAAATTAAAAGTAATTTTTCAGATAAGGACAAAGCTCATTGAGAGAATTGCTCCTTATTCTGTGTAAATACAGAGTAATTCCAACACCTGGATTTTTTGCTTGCTGGAGTCTCTTTTTGTGTTTGTGTGGATCACAGAAAGAAGGAAGTCCCAGTATTCACCTTGTCACCTATCCTGCATTAGAGTCGAAATATCCTGATTGTTAATCCTTCCATTTTGCAACTCTGGATGCCTACTTTTTTTTGTTTGTTTGTTTGTTTTACGTTTTAGTAAATGTCAGTTTCTTCTCCTAAATGTGTGTGGGGTTTTGGTGTGGTGATTTTGTGGGGTGGTATAGCACTAGACTAAAATAAGGTAATACTTCACTAAAAAAGAACAATGACCAACTTATTAAACATGGAAAATGAAATAACCATGTTGAGCTATCTTCATACAATTTTTCGTTCGTTTTAAGTTGTTTTTCTGACAGTATGCTAGAGCCTGTGTTGAGACAGCGACTCTTCATGGGCAGAGCACCATGTATTTGCATGCTGTTAGTTGTCTGACTGGCACCTAGCAGCAAAACTATCTCCTTCAAAGTGGGGCTACAACTTGATGTGGGGATGTGACAGGCCAAGGGGAGCAGGACCTTGGCTCCTCTTCTCTGTCTGCTTCACTGTTTGCTGCAGTCTGCTTGGAAATCACTGTTGCACCAAGAGGTATCTTGGATCCAGGCAAACTGTGCCTGTGTGTGTCTCTAGTGCTGCTCGTACAACCTAACATTCACTTCATGGGACAGGAGTGAAGGTTTATCTGTAACATCAGGTTTACCAGGATATTCCCAGCATTCCTTTAACCTCTTCTTTTTATATCATGGGACAGCTCTTCTGCATCCATGACAGACAGCTGGTGGTACAGCCAGAGCAGTGCGTGTCCCAGCGTGTCCCACTGCTCAGGAGTGCGTATCGTCCCCAGGACTGAGAGGAGTGATGCAGATCTGGAGCAGGGCAGGAGGGAATAGAGCCTCCTGCTTGGTTGAACCACATAGAGGCATAGAGGAAACTTTGAGGGCTCTGAGGCTCTCTTTGGTGTCAGTGTGCATGTGTGTTTTCCTTCCTGAAACTTCAGCCATCTGAGATATGCTTTCCATTGCACTTGGGCAGTGTTCCAAGCTGTGGACCAGTTGCTGGGATAACTTCTCTCCCAGTAAAACCTGGGAAGCCTTTGCTGGGTCAATCAATACAAACACATCCCTGAAATTTTACAGAAACACCGTGGAACAGGCAAGGTCCTCAGACGCATGGCCCTCAGGCTTCCCATAAACCAAAAGAGGATCCAGCCAACCCTCCATAATTTCCATAATGTGACCTTTTCATTGGAGGTGATGTGAACAAGTGGTGAGCATCATGGGAACCAGGTCCTCTGAAACTCCTCATAGTTTTGAGATTCGGATCAACTGGTGACATGAGAAAGTATTGCACATGTTGTACATACCAAGGGATGTAGGGTCCTTCTGAGTCCTGTAGTTTCAGTGGTCTTCCAGAAAAGCCAAAGCAGATATGCCAGGGGCCAGTTGCATTGTGGGACCAGATAGGATGCAAGAAATAAAACATTTTTGTTGCCAGTGTGCATGAATTAGATATTGGCTATATTTCTCCAATTTCAGGGAGTTTACCGAAGTGGTAGCTTAAATGACAGATTTGTAGCTGTGTGAATTGCCCAGGACACTTTCTTCCCTGCTGGGCTCTGGCAGGCAGCAGTTAAGGATGCTTGGAGCAGATTTGTGGCAATTTAATGCCACCTTCTGGTTATAAATGTAACAGCAGAGATGGTCTTTGAAAATGGGTATACCGCTTTTTTTGATAAACTGGAGTACCTAACTTCTTTGGTAGCTTTCTTGAATACTTTTATTTTAACACGAACATTTTATCTTTTATTACTATTTAAATTAATAAAAAATACTGATAAGGATAAAATAATCACACTGTGATCTGCTGCTGCTGACCTTAAAGGGAGAGAGACAAGGTTCCAGAAGAGGGCTCACCATCCTTGCTACAGAAAATCTGCCACAGTGATTTCTGTCTGTCAGCAGCAAAGGCCTGGCTTTCAGTAGCTAGCAAATGTTTGTCCTCCTGTTATATTATTTAATGATACATTGCTATTTCAGTATTTTGGGGTATTTTTTTGTATTTTTGTTTTGGTTTTTTTTTTTTTTTTTTTTTTTTTTTTTTTTTTTTTGGTATTAAAGCGGCCTTTCTACCCAGCACAAGAGGAATTCTTCTTTATGAAAAGTGAAGAATTGAGTGACCTTGCAAGAAGGTCACTCATAAAATAAGGAATTTTCCTGAGCCTTCCCAAATATTCATTAATTCTCTGTGTAAACTTTTCACTAACTGCTACTGAAGTCAGAAGAGATAATGAATAGAATTGAATTGATATCACGGGGTTAAAAGAAAATGTTTATGATGAAACCCCATTGTCAGTAGTTACATGTAGGTGATGGGAAGGGATGGGGGGATCTCCACTGCAGAACTCTCGGTCTGTTCGCTCCCGACTCGTTCCCCAGCAGGGGGTGCAAAGGTATCGTGTATATTTGGGGAAAAAGAAGCTCTTTTCTATCTCAGCCCCAGCTCTGGTTATCTGCTGGCTAGTATTTAGGGAAGTCTTCCACAGCAAAGGAAAAAGCGAGTGTAGAGGCAGCAGAATGTAAGCAGATGGAGAAGCATTATTTGATAGAATTTGATTTCACTTTGCACATATGCCAGTTGCTATAGGAGATGCAGCCTGGCAGGGAATAGGGTTCCTTCTATTTACTGTAACTCACTTTTATTTACTAGGTAGTACGTTATTGTTACTGACAGCACAGCATTTCTACATGTCTTTTTGGTGTGAAAACATATTTTATTTTCGTGTTTCAGCCATAGAACAACTGCTGCTTTTTCGTTCCTTGGCATGAAGATCTAATGCCACCTTTTGCATGTAAAAAAGACTTGCTTTTCTGAAATGAGAAGGAGCTATTGGGACACACCAAAAAATTAATTCTACCTCCAGTCGACAGAGCTTGCTTATGCAATATTTCCTCCTGCATCTAAAGTGTTTGATATAGAAATATTTTATCTGTTCAAAAATTTTGTTAATATTATCTATTTTCACTAGAATCTGTATAGAGTAATGGCATGTATTTAGTGGTAGAATTATTTGAAAGGAATTAAGGACTGCAAGACAGCATTTTTGTCATAAGAAGTAATGTATTCCTTGACAGATGTTGGTATCTTTGTGCTTGATATGACATTTAGGAACTTCTTCCTCACATGGGGATTACCTTAACGTTATTGGCTTTGGCAGGAGTTTTGTATTGGGAATTTCTAGTTTTGTATTCTCTAAACACTCATGAGCATCACAAGTAAAGGTTTCCTCTCTCTGATGGGTATGCTGTGTTTTATGATCAATGGAGATATTAATTTGGTTGTGACATTGTCTTTTTTTTTCTTTCTTTCCCTTGTAACATCAGTAATGCATTAAGATGATGTCAGTGAAGATGTGCCACAATGTAGGAGATTAATGTTGTTCAAATGGTGTTTGATGAACAGCAAAGAAATGTATGAATCTTAAAATTACGTTTCTTAGGGAAACAAATTTCTTTCTGGCAGGGTCTGTTTCCATTAAGAGCAATCTGCTCAGATGCTTGGGTATCATCATCAGCTGCTTTTATTTGCTCCCAGTTTGTCAAATCCAGATTTCACAGTAAAATCCACAGCATTTATGCAAGAGCACAAAGCAAACGGCAGCTGCTCTGTCTGGGCTGCTTAGAGCAGATTAAGCTGCAGTGAGGTGTGCTGCCAGTGGCCGTTGGCCTGAAGAGACCAAACAGTGAACCTCCCTTTGACTGGTTATAGTCTGATCTGTCCTCTAAGTCTGAAATGAATCAGAAGCTGATCTGTGGCTCCGCTCCTTAGACAAGTAGCTGAATGGAGGGGCCAGACAGGGCTTAGATGCTTCAACTCTTTGTAACTGCAGTCTGAGATGTAGTTACAAAGATGCCTCTGCATCTTGGCCTTCTTCCAAAGAATATTTTCTAGGTTTTCAGGCATTCTACTGGTGCCGTCTTTGAACTTAAACACCCAATTGGCTCTTTTTTTCTTATTCAATCTCCCTTTTCTTACGGTCTGGATGGATGCTGAGAGAGGGCACCCTGATTTCTGCAGGAAATTGTATAGTCCACTTTTCTGATTCAAAAATCCAATAGAAACAGCCCATGCCTCTAGGAAAGCTTCAGTGAAGACTGAAGGAAATGGCAGCTACACCCTGTTGAGAGCTCATCAAAGGAATTTCTAAAAGTGAATAAATAGTTGTCTCAGAGACCTGTGGCTTTCCCTTCTTGTTGCTCGGCTTTCTGCCTCTTTGTGCTGTCAGGCGTGGACTGATCATCTATATTCAGCAGCTTTCTTCCACATAATGTCATTTTTTGAGAGGAAGTACAGCACTGAATGACCTTTCCATCTATCAGCTGTGCATGCAAGTATCTAGTCAGCAAATATTTGATGCGATGTATTTGGAGATGACCTTGTGGCATACGTTTGGGCTGGCAGTGGCAAAGGAAAAGAGTTGTTTTCTCCACTTGACTCAACAAAGGGCACGAGTTGGTTCCTGGGATCCATGCCAGATCCAAGTGTGTGTGGAAAGCACAAGTCTATGTCATTTTCTACCACTGATAAGCCACATTAAGGCATGTATTTTGGAGATTATCCCACTTCTTTGGTGATTAAAGTCAAGAGGCAACCTGAGGTATGTGATAATCACTCAGAAACCCACTGCCAGGTGGATCTTGTGGTTTAAGCTGATCATGCTGTTTCCTTCTGTAGTTTCGGAAGCTGCAGCAACAGCTGGGTGATGCTGTTGTTGTGGGAAGGTGGGATGCCCAGAAGACCCTTGCCTGAAGCATGGATCCAGTCACTCAGAAGTGAAGGTGGCTTTCATAAAGAGCTGGGCTGGCCACATCATGCTGCGTCTGCTCCTCCTGCTTTTCAGATCTGCAGCACGTGCCAGGCTGAGCTAACTTGATTATCCCCAGGATGAGATTACCCAAAGGTGATTTTTTTCTTTTCCTGCTGTGACAGGTGATGGGAACTGACTCTTCACCTTTGGAGTCATTCTGATGGAATAGGGTTTTCTTCAGAAAGCTAAAGATAGTATCTGTTACCCAGGAACCATAATTGTGTTTGTGTTATCTATCTCTTCCTGGCTCATTTTCCTACATTTATATGTTGGCTCACCAAGTCCCTGCTCTGAGCAGGTGCTCTCAAGCTGTTCTGTTTGGATGTTGTGAGAGCACTGGGAGAGTCATGGGGGATCTGTGACTGTGAGAGCAGCTCCTGGCTCTGTGGGGACACGTGCAGGTAGAGATTTTTGATGGGGTGGGCAATGCCAGTCCTTTTGAAGGATAATGTCTTACGCTGGCTTTTTTTGTCTCTAACTTTGAAGCAGTGTCTGTATCAATGTTGGTAAGGATGTATCAGTATCAGAACAGCCAGACAATTTTCGGTTTCAAAATGAACTTTATGTCAATTTATTGATCACATTTAAACCAGCAGTGGCAATGCCTAGAAGAGGAGCTGTGTAGGAGTTATGGATTATATACGATATCTAGACATGGTCCTGTTTTGTCTGCAGTTATGCAGCATGGTGGATAAGCAACTCTGCAGTACACAAGCTGGGGAAGTCATCAGAAGGTCATGTATAATGCATTAGAAGAAGTAAATCTAATGCTTACTATTGCAAAGACTGATTGCTGTCCTTTGATAAGCTTTTTCTATCATATGACGAAGCAACATGAGATGTATGGTATGTTGGGGTTAAATAAGATTTTGCACTGATTTGATTTTTGTGTGGCATGCTTAATGACTATAGAAAGGTATGGAAGATCTTGAGAAGGAAAATAGTATGGTACAGATATATTTAATAACAGATGAAGAGATATTAGTGTTTTGTAAGAGATCAGTTTTATTTTCTCTAAGGAAAATGGCACAAAGAGACTTCTTCACAGGGACACAGAATATTACACCTGCTCAATAGATCAGGTAGTTGGTGATCAGAGCCAGGCAGGCCCTTGAAACTGTCTTTCATTGCCAAGTGCTACTTTTGCCTCAGTACTTAATGGTAGTCAAAAGCCTTGAAAGAGAGCACAGGGGAATGAGGCACCAGGCTGGACTTGTCCGCTTTCTCCCTGAGGAAAGGGGCTCGTGGTGGAATATTTGTATTTTCTTCTTCAGAGGACGAGAATAGTTCTGTAAAGAGCCCCCTATTCAGGACTTCCTCAAAGGCAGTGTGCATGTGCCTCTTGTCAGGTGGCCTGTAGAAATAAATGCTCAGCTGTGAGGAAAGTATTCTCATGGTAACGAGTGAGCCACAAATCCGCCTGTGTAACTGCATGTGCTGTGGCCACATCGTTTTCAGTGTCTGTCAGTGGTAATTTTGGCCCAATTTCTTCTCTGTTTCCCTTTTAAACAGTCATTTCACAAATGACTGTATGGAAAAGCTAGGTTAAAAAGTCACATAAGCTGCTTTAGCAGCCATTAGTTTAAATACACTCAGGAGAGTAAACATTCATATGCCAAATCAATTCAGTAAATGGATACAGGTCACTATATTAAGTGGACTAACGGATGCTCATGATATCAGATACCCTCAGCAAGCAGTGCAGGGACCTTGCTCTTACTAGAATCAGTCTGTTGAGGAAATTATTTGATTTTATCATTACTTTCAGTGGTTCCCTGGGTTAGAGAGGTCTCTAGGAGATTTAATATTTCTCCAGAACAGAAAGGGCAGTGCTTGCTCCCAGGGAAGGAAGGTAGCCTGGGAGTTGACAATAGCTGGGTGGGTACAGCTCCCTGTCTTGAGCTCATGTCACTATATGAGCATGCTTCTGGAGTGAGCAACAGCCTGGAAAAATAACAGCAAGACAAGCTGCCAGTGCCTTTCCCCTCCAGAGATGTCATGGTAGGAGAGAAGGGCTTTTCTATTGATGTACTTTGCCAGTGCTGCTCAGCCAGTTGTGCTAAATAAACAACGATGGTCACAAACAGCAGCATGGGCAATTGGGTGCCCTGCAGTCCTTTGGAGAAGTGTGTGTCTCTGCTGTGGCATGTGGATATTGGTCCCAAGTCCTTTCACCGAGTGTGGTAAACCTGTCCTGGTTGGCTGTGTGAAAGGCTGCACATGTACCCTGGATTCCCGTATGCACATGCTGGGTAAACAGAGGCTGTGTGCTCTGTGCATCTCCTTATGAGAATCAGTAATACAGCAGGAATGTTGACTTCGCATAAAAAGCAAAAATGAGAGATGCCAAGGGATTTATTTTTTTTTTATTCCAACTGTGACATTGTCATAGCATTGAAATTGATCAGGCTGAACAGATCAAATGGCCACATATCCTCAGGCCTCTGCCGTGTATGCTCTTGCCACTGATTCTTCCCTCAGCAACACTTACGGGGTAGTAGATTGGGTTCAACATTATTAATTGGGATAAATTTTGTGCATGTTATGTGTGCCATTTGTGGTTGGTTGTACTGGGAATGTGCCTCTCCAGTGTTCCCAGCAGCTACACCCAGACCTCTGGAAAAGACAGCCTGAAGATGCATGAGGCTGTGAGCCAGCAACAGGACCCTGGACAAGTTGCAGACTCCTAAATGTGTAGATCAATTGTTTCATTACAATTAAAAGCAATATGCTACTGGTTTGATTTCAGTGTTGTCTTGAGGGGAGGATGAGGACAAAGCTAGTGTCGTATGGGTCCGTCCCTATTCATTCCATGGTAAAAAAATAAACAGAAAGATCCAGTGCTCTGGTCAGGGAAATGGCAGTGCTGAGGACATTAGGAAGTGTCTCGGCATTGGCATTGGCCAAGCCTAAAACTTTAGAGCAGTATTGAAGAAATATTTTTCTCATTGCACTCCCCTTTTTAAAGACTTTTTATGACAGGAAATATCTAAGGACAGAAATGCTTGGTTGAGGTTTCCTTGTGCCCCACTAAGGCTGTTCCAGTGGTGAGAAATGCCATAGAGCATCCTTAAGGGTGTACTAACTGTGCAGCTTTCCTGGCTGTGGGTGCAGGATGTGGTGATACTTATTTTGTCCCTATGGTGAAATGTTGCCATTTCAGTGTTCTCTGGTAACAGTAACATGGGACAGAATAAAGAGAATATGAGTTGGGAAGGAAAAGAGTTTTCATTTGCACACTAATTCTAGTCAGTGTTAATTATTTCTATGTCCCTTGCAAATGGATGTGCAGGTAGTGAACTGTGATAAACCAGTAATGAGTCGTTTTCCTTGGAAGCTGCAATATCAAGGAAGTACACTACAGAGCCAGCACGGAGCAGTGTGTGCCACTACAGTGGAACAGCTTGAGGGCTTCCTCTGGGTTGACATGGGCACAGCTCATGGGATGTCACTGCTGTGCGTCAGTCATCACAAATGCCCCCTGCAACCCCTCTGACTCACTTGCTGTAGCAAGTGATTCCTGTCACTGTCACACATATAGTGGCTATATTGTTTTTTTCACCTGGAAAAACGCATGCTGACTCTTCGTTATTACAGGGAGTGTCCTCACTTGCATAATAACCTTAATCTTTCCTCCAATTTCAAAGACTGGGCTTTCATTCCTCTTTTTTTTGTTTGTTTCCCTTGTTTTGGTTTGTTTTTTGAGAGTGGAATTGCCTTCTTCAGATGCTCCTGAAGCAAATTACAGAAACTGTAGTAAGGATGAAATCTGCTTGTTTTTTTGTTTGTTAATAATAAATAGAAAGCAAAAGCATTGCAGCTTCCATGTGGAGTGACGTGTGATTTCATACTGTAGCTATACCCTGCAGTATCATTGCAGAGCCTGAGAAGATTAAACTAACCTGTATTTCATGAGGAAATGAGAGCATAGGTAATTGCTTAACTTGCTAATCTCTTTAAACGTACCAGTGAGAAAGCTTTAAAAATTCTGTAGAATGAAAGTAAACAGAAACACTTTATTTCAAAGGGCCTACTTATGAAAGCCAAATGATTTCTTTTTCTTAAGTGTGTAACCTACTTGGGATGTTTGTCCACCACCTACTGTAGGGGATTTGGTCTGAGTCAAAGACACTGCTGAAGTCAGGAGTTGAATATTTTTGCAAATTGTAATACAGGGAAGCTGAAGAAACTTCTCTAAATACGTGTTCTTGTCCTTTATCTCTGTATCCCCCTGCTCTCTATGGTACTGCTTCTTTCCTTGTGTCTCAGTGAGACTGGGGGCCCCTAAGGCAGTGACACTCTTGCTAAAGTCCACGAGGTGCTCAGTTTAGCGTCAGGAGGCTTGATGTAAGTGCCTGGAGCTTATATTTCCTCCTGATATTTCCTATGTTGATTACTGTCTTCTTGCTCTTTGGTTTTGTAGCCAGGAGTAGTTGAAAACATTTTGTGTACTCTTCTACTATATAACTTCTCCAGAAAATAAAAGAATTTTGATACTTCTCAAGGAAAAACATTCTGGAAGCAGGTTGAGGGTCTTTTTTGGAGTCTGGATTTCATGCTTGCAACCAGTTTGAGCCTTCTGGTCTGCTTTGATGTAGAACCTAGAACCTTACTATTGTTTGTTTCAAAATGTTTGTTTATTTTGCTGGGATTTCATAGCTTCTTAAACAGACGCTCACAGAATGTTTCAGTAGTGATCATGGCAGTTCACAAGAGCATTTTCTGATTTGTTGTTTTTCCTTTGACCAGTTATGTCTATCCTTTCTTTCCAATCTGTATTTAACAGATGAGTGTGTCTCAGTAATGAACATTTGAGAATATCACAATCTGTGTGCATGGCAGTCCTCCAAGTGAAGGAGGAAAGCTCTGTGGGAAGAGCTCCTGGGTACTCATTTTACTGCTCAGCTTTAGGCATCTGTTTAATTGTTCCTAACAAGCTGAAGAAAAAAATGGACAGGCAGGCACAATCGGATATATTTTAATTTGCATTTCTATGACATATCCCATGCCAGGGTAGGGTACTGGCAGTTATTCTGTCCATGGAGTATGAGAAAATGCCAGGCTTGCTGGAGGTGGACTTCTTTTCTCTCCATGTGGTACTTTGAAAAGGGTAAAGGAAAGAGATGGAAAAACTTGAAGCTTTATAAATGAAGTTTTGAGATGAAACTGTAGCTTTAAGGGTGTTGCACCTGATGGTTGTTTACTTCAGTTTGATTGGGTCATTGGGATTCATTTGTTGTTACATTCCTCAGGCAAACTGGCTGCTGAAAAAAGCTGGTCCAGAATAAGCGCTGTTGCAGAGGCAGAAATAGAGCATAAAGGTTAATGAGCAAGTATGTGATGTATAAATGTCTAAGTTAAAATTCAGAGTGAGCTCTGGCCCTGGGTGTACCCTAGCTGTAGAGCTGGCTGCAGTCAGCAGGAGCCTGGGACCAGTTATGGGTGTCCCTGTCCAAATGTGGGAGACCTCTGCGCTCTGGCAGCCTTCCTGAAACCCCTGCTTTGATGCTGAGGACATATTTATTGCTAAGGATATTGCCAAGCAAAAGACAGGGTTCCCTGCAGTTGTTTTACTGAAGTCATTCCTGTTCCAGTTTTCGAGCTCGTTTTAGCCCTTCTTCCCAGTGACTTAGGATGATCCAGTGATGGTCCTCCCCTAGTTAAGGGAGATACCAGTTTTCCTGCTGAAGGTCACACAGGGCCTACAAAGGCCATCCTGGAAAAAACAGTGTAAATTTAATTCACAAAAATGATGTGATTTTCAGTGTTAAACATGTGCAAATATAGCCAGGATAAAGGATCTGCATGAGCATCGCTGGTTTCTTGTTGTGTTTTTTGGGATGACTGTTTGCAAGGATGAGCACTGTAACTAGTCTACCCATGCATGGTAGACTAATAGCTCACGTGTCCTAGGTTTACAAATAGCTACTGGAGCTCACTGGTGAGGTGATCTGTTTATATGCTCTGAACAGCTTAATACCTCTTATTTTTCTAAGTGTGAGAAAATTTCTAGCTTTATTCTTTTTTTTAATGACTTTTCCTGCATAGCTAACTGGAGTCAACTTGAGGTTAATGCTAATTTAAACTGGAAGCTATATTTAGCATTTATGGTGCTAAAAGGATTATAGGAAAATAGATGCTACATAAGTGGCCATAATCTTCTCACTGTTTGTGATACTTGAGCGGCAGAGAATGGGGTGCCAATCTGAGATTAAAAATCTAATTTTAGGGAGCTAACAAGAGTCCCATTGAAGCAAAAAAGGTAAAGATGGATTAAATTTTCTGGACTTTATTTTTTTAATTGGGCCTTAGACCTGCTTAAAACCTTGCAATCAGAGCTTTAACCAAATCTTGTGATTCTAAATTATGTACTATTTCCATACACCTATTTCATAAAATCAAATGATACACTTCAGTTACACCTCTGATGGAACAGCCAGGATATGTATTCAGAGGCTGATTTTTTGACACTGCTTGAAGTCTGACAAGCCACCTCTGTGCCATTATTTTTGATTGCTGGAGGCAGGACTTAATCAGCTCCTCTTCCGTGTCACTTCCAACATGACACTGACAAGAAAGGCCGGCCTGGGATGTGAGGAAGCAACGCAGATTGCAGGTCTGCAGCTCCAGTACTACCCCTTGGTCACAGTACAATCACCTTGCCTGAAAAGACCCAGTTCATTTCTTTTCCACCACCTGGAGAAAAAGAAATTAACAAAAAAGAAGAAATAGATGTGTGAACAGTGTGAACAGTGATGCTGTTTGCAGTCCTGGCCTTATGGCTCTGTCATGAGGTGGGTTACTTCTGAAAAGAGACACAAATTTTAGACTGGGAAAGTCCCATCACTGCACTGTAAATGAACCACCTTCTCTGAATTGTCAGTGCAACTGAGAAAGGGCTAGCTGCTAACACATAAACACTGCAGAGGCATGGTAACTTGATGAAAGGTAACCCGCGTCAGTGGCTTACTGGT
Source organism: Coracopsis vasa (assembly GCA_026283785.1). Classification (NCBI taxonomy): domain Eukaryota; kingdom Metazoa; phylum Chordata; class Aves; order Psittaciformes; family Psittacidae; genus Coracopsis; species Coracopsis vasa. The sequence goes on along the minus strand of JANHGB010046284.1, from coordinate 25,781 downwards.
GTTTGCTTACAGTAACTGGGACTTATTGCACCTTCTTTCTGTCATATTCAGTGGCTGCCAGCAGGAGGACAGATGGATCTTGCATGCTCAGTGTGACCAAAATGTGAGCAAAATCAGCATCTGGAAAGTATCTGAACTGGGCTCCCTTTTATTCCTGCTTATCTGTAGGCTTTAAAATAACAATTAAACCCTCTTAATGGGATTTGTGTACCATATGGCACCTTCACCACAGGGTGGTGATTCTTTCTTGTTGCTATCCTGTCATTTGTCCGCATCTACAAATAGTTTTCAGCCAGACAAAACAACATGCACCATTTAAAGACACCCAAGGAGAGCTCACCATCTCTTTGGATAATTCTTTATTTATTTGTCTGGTCTGAGGCATAGCGTTCTCTTGTGGTGGTAAGTCAATAGAATAGACTTCAGTGGTGCTGTGGTTTATCCCCAGTCAGCAACTGAGCACTACCCAGTCTCTTGCTCACTTCCTCCCTTGTCTGGACGGAAAAGAGAATTGGAAGAGCAAAAAGTGAGAAAACTCATGGGTTCAGATAAGGCAGTTTAATGGGTAAAGCAGAAGCCGCATGCACAAGCAAAGCCAAACAAGGAATTAATTCACTACTTCCCATGGGCAGGCAGGTGTTCAGCCATTCCCAGGACAGCAGGGCTTCATCACACGTAATGGTTACTCAGAAGACAAATGTCGTCACTCCAAACATCCCCTCATTAGTCCTTCTCCCCCCAGCTTTATATACTGAGCATGATGCCGTGTGATCTGGGATATCACTTGGGTCAGCTGGGATCAGCTGTCCCGGCTGTGTCTCCTTCCAGCTCTTGTGCACCCCCAGCCTACTGGCTGGTGGGGTGGGGTGAGAAGCAGAAAAGGCCTTGACTCTGTGTAAGCATTGACCAGCAGTAACGAAAACATCCCTGTGTTAGCAACTCTGTTTTCATCACAAATCAAAACCTTAGTCTTATACTAGCTACTGTGAAGGAGGTTAACTCTACCCCAGCTAAAACCAGCACAACTGGCAAGCTCAGGCCTCTGAAATGTTATAGCAAAAAGAAATTAATAAATTCTCAATGCAGGATCTAAGCATAGACTACTGAGTAATATGATGCTGCCGTTTCAAATCCTGAGTTCATTTGTTTTGCTTATGATACTTTCATTTCTGCTGGTAATGAGTTCTCAGAACAACCACAAAATGACACCAATAACCAGTTTTATTATTTGGTCAATATAATATAAGATACACTAAGGTATTGCTTGTCCTACTGATGCTTGCAATGCTAGCTTTTCCTTTCATTTCAGCCTAATCCTATTTCAAAGCACTAAGTTCGGTCAGCAGTAGTTACACAGCTGTTTGCTGGTAGATGGAAGCTTTGATTATGGGCAATGCCATGGGATTAATGTTTCTAATTTCAGCTGCTGAGTGGGTTTTCACTGAAGTAAAATCTCTTGTGTTTTTCCACTGATGTTTCTGGTCTAAACTCATTGCTGCTTCATGTGTTGCATTTGCAAGTATGACTGCTATATACCTTTGATTTTTAATGCCGCCTATAGGTGATAGTGGTGGAGGTGCTGGTACCTGATTAGACAGATGGAGTGCATTAGATAGTTGGGGAGGGCAAAATGTGTGTGTCTGCAATGCCCTCGAGTGTGCAGTTTCCTCTGGAGGACCCTGCCTCTGAGTGAGCAGAGGGACCATAAAAGACCTGATGTGTCCTAACTTTTTGAACAAGTGAAGTTGGCTGCTGTGGCTCCCTTCAGCAAGCACACTGGGATCAGATCTGACCACGTCTGTGGTGTGCTGCACTTTCTAAATGCTCTGTGGATGAGCTTGAAGAAAACAGTGGAACATTTCAAAATAGTTTTGGGCTGCATGTAAAGGAAAGCTTTGTTAGCTTCGCAAGGGGTGGGCGCTCTGCTATTCAGGAGCAGGAGGTTAGACTCGGTACGCTTTAGTCCCATCCCAGATACCCTATTGCTTTTTTATTTTTCTAAATTTTGTTGTTTATCTGCCAAAATAGAATTGCTAACGGACACCCTACTGCTGTGGCAATTGCCCATTCCTACCTTCGGAATAGATCACAGTCTCTGAAACACCTGCTATCAAAATGCTAGCTGATAGTTAGGGCTGACTGCCTGCATCAGAACAGGACATAAGGGTGGCAGAAAGTGGAGTTCACAGACAAGCAATTTTGCTCAGCTGACAGGGTTTCTTATTGTCTTGCTTACTTTCATGTAGCCTGGAAGTCACTGCATTCACCCAGTTGCTCCCAGGGGACACCAGGTTGAAACCTCATTCCAAGTGAGTACTTTTTCTTCCCTCTTTGTATACTTCTGCTCCAGTAACCTGTGAAAGGAAGAAAAAACATACTTGGTAATACAAGATAAAGGAACAACTTCAGGGACTGTGAGATCATTTAGTCTGACCTCCCATGTATGTAAGGCTAATGTGTTTTAAGTTCCTGTGGGATGCCTTTCGCTACACATAGCTATTTCTGGGACTGCAGCGTAGCTACATCTGTTAGAGCAAGCAAGGTGTAGATAAAAAGATTTCCTGTTGAGAAGGAGCAATGGTTCATCCACCTGATGCCTCTCTCTGGTTATCTCATGCATGTCAGAATCTGAAATGCTTTCCCTCTATCACCCCTTCTCCCTGACCATGAGGCCAGTGTGGCCACACAGTGCTAACTCTGCATCCTTGCTAGCCATAATGCCCGTAGCACCATTTGAGCCTTCACGGAAAGATCACAAGCATGTTGAGTACAGTGTAGGCAGTCCTGTTCCACCAAGGGCTGAGGAAATTAAGGTGTGCACTGTGCATACCTTAAGGCAACTAAGGGTTCACAGCTTATAGAGCTAGGAAGGACAGCCATAATCATGTAGTCTGAAAGTAGGCTAAAGGTGTATCTTCAGAGCTATCTGTCTTTGTCTAAAAGGCTACAAGTCATGGTGGTTTCAGTAGTTCCCCTGATAAGCTCTTCCTGTCTTTCATTACTGCTAGGAAATTTTCCCTTATTTCAAGGTTTTATCTAGTTTAAGCTTTTATTCACTGGATCTTTGTCAGCCAGATTGGAAAGCTTGTCACGTGTATCTTCCCCAAGTACAATTACCTACACAGTGTGATGAAGGTACATCTATGCTTTCTCTTCAGAGAGCTGAATATGATGAGCTCCTTACCCGTCACGTCAGAAGGCTGGGGTTTGGGTTTTGGCGTTGTTTTGTTAAAGCCAGAGAATTCATTTGTGACACTCACTTGAGCTCTGTCCAGTGTCTTCAAATCCTCTTTCAAATGCAGACACCAGGACAGGACTCAGTGACCTAGCAGGGGTTTTGGTGGTGCAGCCCAGAGATGCTGGAATCCTTCATTATTTCTACTTCATAATATTTTTTTTCTTTTTCCCCTACATTCAAGAATCTCATTAGTCCTTTTTGCTACAGCATCGCCCAGACAGCTTACATTGAGGCGATTATCTATAATGACCCCTAAATCCTTTTCTGAGCTCTGTTTTTCAAAGCAAAGTCTGCCATCGTGTAAATATAAGTGACTGCCATTCTTGGACTTCAAACACTTGGTCTTACCAAAATACATTTTGTCAGATTACATCTATTTACCCAGGTGTCTCAGGTCATCCTGTAATGATAACCCATCTATCTCAGTTAATAGTCTACAGAATTTTATGTCACCTAAATACGTGATTACAGCACAGAGAAGCAAAAAAAAAATGGATCGAGAAAAAGTCTCTGCCTTAAAAATGTCCCTGTTTGGTGGTATGTGCCTACCAACTGTATTTTAAGATCTGTTAACTAGCCTAGGTTTTAGTCCGTAGAATGCTTTGTGCTAATTCCATAGGAGGTGTAATTTGTTATATTTTACTCATCCATGCTAATACCTTGGAGAAATTCAAGCATTCATTAGCCTCTGCACTTTTTTTCTTGGAAGAAAGCATCATGATTCAAATTTCTTCCTTTCTAGTTAAGTCAAATCAATCCTAAATTGCTTGTTCTCATTTTCTACCCCTTCAGCTGGCAAAACCTTGTGGGTTTTTTTTCTGCAAAGGGTATAGCATCAATAGGGAAATGAACGAGTTTTGCCTGGTGGCTCTCCTGGGCAAAAGAAGATGTGTGGCTGACATCAGGTGAGGGACAGACGGATTTGAATCCCTCCACTCCCAGATGAGTGCTATTGCATAAAAGCATATCTTTTGGCTATAACAGTGATTTCTTGCTCATTGTATGAAAAGATAGGCTTTGAATTGCCTAGTCCCAGGTTTTGAATCCTTGCTGAAACAAGAAGCTGTAGGGAAGTGGCTCAATGTGGTGCTGAAGGGCAAGCAGTTAGGATATGAAAAAGACCCCCCTCCTTTCAGATTTATAGTCTAAGATGTCTTTCCTTACCTTGTGTGTGGATCCTACGTTTAGGGGAGAGCTTATGTACCAAACTTGGGCTTGGGAACTACTCTGCAGGAGCTGTATATATTGCATGTCTGTGCCAAGTATCTCAGTATGTAGTCTCTTTGTAGATAAAGGGCTAACCCACTAAATCAGCCTACTCTCTTGTCTCCATTAAGTTTTTTCTTCGTTAGTTATTTCAAGAAAGTTGAAACCTTTCCAGTGTAGGAAATGCAGCATTTGATCTAGGTACCTGGTATCTAGTGGTATCTAGGACATGCTGCCACTCAATGCCATTGCTGGGACAGAAGCATAACTACAAAGTGCCAATCAGCTTTGAGGCTCCAGTGAGTCTGCTTCAGTAGTGAAAGAGCTGACAGATATTGCTATCAAAGCAGTAGTTTTGTCTTCCCTTTGTTTAACGGCACTTTCCCTGCCCCATCTGTAGTTAATAACATCTTTAAGCTTCTGCATATACAGCTTCTTTTCAGCAAAACCTCTCATCTAATGTGATATAATTTGTTTGAAAAACTGCCTGTATGTGAATGTTGGGTCAGCTTGTGGAGAAAGAAGTTAAGCACCTCCTTGTGTAGTTCAGTGGAATGAACGCTGGGCAGTGGACACAAATCATTGAACACCATGATGAGGAAAAAATCTGTTACCTCACTGTTCACCAAGAAAATTCAAATAGTGACTTCTCCAGCAATTACAGCTTCCAACTATTGTCTGCCAAAATGCAGTTTGTTTTCCCTGTCAAGATCTAAAGCACATGGAAAATTTAGCACTCTTGCCATTAAGACTTGATAGTTTGCTCTTTGCTTCCAATTGCATAATTTTCTTTGCTGTTTTCCATATGAAAGTGAACTGATGATGTCACCATTTCAGTCCTTTCTTTTCAAGTAAGGTTTGTAGGCCACAAATATTTGTCTTCCTACAGTCACATTCTTGTACTTCCAGTTAGAAATAATTATTTTTAAAACTTGACTTATGATGGCACTGTATAAAGATGTTAGACCTTGCTTTATAACTACACAATTATTTTTCAGATTCCTAAGAACAAATTGTTATTAAAAGGAAGCACATTTTCTACCATTAGAGACCTAGTGAATGAAGTGTTGTGCTCTGAAGCATATTTCTGAAAACAGTGTTTGATTAGTTTAAATTAATTTTGAACCTGGACTAATTAAAACCAGATTCCTTTTAGAGCAGGTAGTTGAATCTGCATCTGAAATAATTCTCAATATGAAATCAACATTTAGGTGAAAATTCTTAGTTGTATTAACTATTACTGTGGGCCCATCTCAAGGTAGCAGTTCAGTTCTCTTTGCCTCACCTCTCTGGCATTGTTCAGGGGAGTCATCTTTAACCAGTGTGCAGGTGGCTGAGCCCTAAGTTTGTGTACTGCTCAAGTGAACAAAATCTGTAGCCCAGCACAGCACCTTTACTCAGCCCTAGCTCTCCTTTTCTGACAGATCTATGATCTGATGTTGCATTCTGAACAAAACCTGCTTTGGAAAACTTCATACATTGCTAACACAGGAAAAAGTCCTGCCTGTGGAAATCCAAGGGTCTTAAAGTGTTAAAAAATAATTCTTAAGTCTTGCATGTACAATTTTAATTGTATTCATGATCATTCAAACTTGCATCTTATTGAGATCTTAGAATTGTTGTGCTTTCTGTTGCTGTTATTATTGGATCCTTTTGTCTTTTAATAATATGCAAGAGATTACCTTACACTAGCAAATTTCCAAGCAGCACCTAAGCCAGATGTGTGGGCATGTGCGTTCACCATTTAAAACTTATTATTATTTTACATAATCTTAATGCAACAGGTCCATCTTCCCTTTTTCTCTGCAGAAAGTGGAATGCCTGTTTTCATAGCTCCTTCTGTCTACTGTGTTAGCCTGTTCTATGAGGGTAGCTCATACAGACCATAGACTGTAATTCTCTGATGAATAATCTCTAAGTGTGAATATGTGTACAAGGCAGACAGTACAAAATAGTTTCGCGTTTTAACTTCAAAATGCAAACTCACAGTATCGTAGGCTGAGGTGTGAGTCTCCACTTAGCCATCCTTCCAAGTGAAACCAGCGATGTCCAGAAATTTAAGTGAGACATGACAGGAAGGGTAAGTACTTGTGACTAACACTTGCTGTCATCGTATTATAAGGACCTTACATTACAGTTGAGTCTCTGTATCCCAACTTGATGAATCATACCAGTCATTGGCACTTGTGTCCATGCTTAGGAATTTGGCAATGCTTTTTCCTCTGTAGTGACAAAACCAGCTCACTTCAGTGTTTTACAGTGATGTGATTCAAAGTAGTGAGATGGCAGACTAGGAGTGAATTTGCACTGCAAATTCTTCCCCTGACCCTAATCCTAAAACAATTTGTAATGCCATCATCAGCTGTACAAGAGATGCTAGGAAAAATTCATCAGAAAGTGGATGGAGCATATGAAGAATGTGCGCTGCAGAAAACCCCAACTCTCCTGTATTGAACTGTAGTGTGTTTGTAAGCGTAGGCAGTGCAGGGAAGCTAAGTCAGCAAGACCTTGATTTGCAGCATTATTGAGGACACAGCAACTTCATTTGGAGTTGTGGGTGTTTAATAGCCTTGAAAATAGGACTGCAAGAGATGCTTTTTAAGGTTTAAGGCATTTTTGTCTGCTGGAAGAAAACCTGAAGAAATTATGCCAATTGTGTCTAGGGTAAGGAGGAAAAATTGCCTTCTATTTCTTCTTCAGAAGTCTGTTTTTCATCAGTGCGTTAAAATATTCACTGTGAGGCAAATGCGCAAAATCAGACTTCATGTAAAGAAGGGGTAGTAGGGTGTTGTGGTAGTATTGGATATAATACTGTGCATCATTGTGTGTTAAGAGTGATTGGATACTGTATCAACTAAGGAGAGGCATGCTTTCCTCTTCTATCTTGATCATGATCAATCGTCCAAACCGTCCCCAGCAAATGCTGCAATAGCTAATGTGAAGTACCCTGAAGTGCCATCTAATTAGTTTTAAAAGTGGGTTGTAGCTGCTCTTGTCTTTAGTGACAGGACAGGTATTAATCAGCAATGTTCAGACTGGCTGTTCTGGCTTAAGCTGAGTTGCTGAATGCATCCAAAGGTTATACTTTTCTCCTTATTTTATGAGGGATTTTTTGGGTAGTAGGTGGGATACTACCTGTATGGGAATGTTTTCCAGTCCCTGTGTAATATCCTGGGCTGTACTTCGGTCAGGGTAATATACAACCTGTTTATAGCTATCTGGGATTCTCCAGAGTGTGGAAACTTAATGGGGTTTTGCGTAACCCACTTCAGCATAACCACTTGAGATATGGGACCTTATTGTGACAGGCTTTATCAGGATGGTAGCAGATATTCGTTGGCAAGCTCTGGAAAACCAGCAGTGCCAGAGGGCACCGAGCCAGCGCTGTAGTGGTAAAGGCTGACTGTGCTAAGGATAAACTATGTAATTAACTGAAAGTGTGTGTTTGGCTTCTTGATACACTGCAGTTTGCTTTCAGGCATTTTTCTGCAGGAAAGACAGCACGCTTGTTGGTGCGCTTGTAAGTAGTTGTCAGCCAGTTCTTAATGTGGATAAATTACTGGTAAGAACTAGTTCTAGCTAGAAGAGGATTTTTGTCTTGGTGACCACTTCCTGGAAGTGCTTATGTTTATTTCCATCTCTTTTTTGTTTGTTTCAATTTGAGATTATCCACCATCCAGTAAATGAGCCACGAGCAACCTCATTTCCTCCACTCTTTCTTAGGAAGTCAGCACCCAAGGCATTATGAACTCAGTTTGTTCGAATGCTTTGTTTGCGCCTCTTTACTCAGTCAAGAGCCTTTGTAAGTGGTATGAAGGAGCCCCTAGGCTGGGACAGTTATGGGCCTGACTGGTCGAGAAGCATTCGTTTAAAGCATCTGAACCCCTGCTTCAATAAGGCTGTCTTTGGTCTCCCCACCAGCTACCTCTTCTGAGCCAGCACTCTCCCATTGTGTTCAAGCTTTTCCTTATGTTTGATTATCCCTGTGGCTCTTTTCTAGCTTATCTATATGCTCATTGAGTTGGAATGACCCAAACTATGCACCCTATTCCATAAAAGTGAGCACAGTGGCTTTCAAGTGGTGTGACCATGTGTTCTCTTTTGTTTCCTATTCCGTTTTTAGTGTTTTTTAGCATTCTGCTGAGATTTGTCAGTATGACCCTGCTGACAAGTGAAATGATGATTTCAAGACCTGCCCAGGTCTCTTTCCTGAGCAAAAGATAATTACAGATTCAGAGTCTGTCACTGCAGATACTTACTTACAGGTAATTTTGCCCCCATACACATTATTTTGCACTTATCACTGCAAACATTTTGTCATCTGCTCACTTAATAATATGGGTACCTAAGACGTAAGTCTTAGCTGTCAGCTTTAGATGTGATTATTCTGAATAATTTTGTACTGGTGTTATTCACTACTCTGTCAGCTTTTTTTGTGACTCTATTGAACCTCACAAGCCCCAGAGCATGTCCCTGAATGGGATTCTGCTGGTTAACTTGCAACAAAATGACATGTATTTCCGCTTTCTGGCCATGAAGGGAATGTCCTTTCTACCCACTGATTGTTTAGCTTCCAGGATTGCATCATCTACACTTCTGTAACCTATATACAACTGGTTTTTCTTACCCTTTTGTAACCCATACACAACCATTTTAATATGTTTGGAAGCATCATAGGCACAAATCAGCTTTTTCTTTGATTAGCTTCAAAAGCTTTTTCACTGTCAATGCTTGGAAATGAACCATACGATCCCTGTAAGAATCAATTAGGTTTGGCTTTTTGTACACACAGTCTCTTGTATTCTGTGTGTCATGCCTATATTTTTTTTGCAGAGAGGTCATTCTGAGACATACCTTGTAGTAACAGGCAATACCAACTGACAGTTTTTCAGCCTGTAGGCAATGTGAGCAACATGCACAAATACAGATGTTTAAAATGGACATTTCTAATAGTTAAAAATATATATGAATTCTGTGAACTATACAATGAATGGCTTTTTAATTGCTCAGACTCTTTAGTCACAACTGATTCAGTGGCTGTTCTCGCTCATGTAGAACACAGGGGAATTTAATGACAGATATGAAGTTAATCTTTACTCTTTTGACATTTTTAGAACAGAATTGGACCCATCCATGCCTTTAGTTTTTACTCAGTGTTTTATAAAAAGATGAATGTTTTTATGATGTAGTATGAGCTGCTTGATTTTCCTTGTAAGCAGCAGCTGCAAAATCTGATGCAGTTTAGTGTGTGACAAAGCTGAATGTCACATACTAATTCATTTGAATAGGAGCCAAGCTTTACCCCCCTTACAGGGGTAAAATGCCCACTAAAATAGTTTTATAGAATTAGTATGGCAGATTCATCCTGAAAATTTGGGAACTCCCGTTTTGGGTGCATTGAAAGTGCGTTGTTCAATGAACAAGCTGTTTATGCAGACATGTGGTGTAATACTGGATATTCCTTTAATCTTTTAGTAATCCAGACATTACCATATGGACAAACTGTACAGATTGCTTTGAGGAGGTCTCACTGGATAAATGAATACCCTGCTTCAGTTAATTTGCTGAGCTTTTATGCTACTGTAAAAGGAAAAAAAAATACTTTCCAGCACGTAATTTATTTGCAGTGACATATAAAATGAAACTGATGACAATCAACACAGGTTTAAGGCAGCTTGTTTGACAAGCAGCTCATGATGGTTTGGACAGTTATCTGGAGGGCTTACTTTTAGTACTTTATTGCTTGTAGCCAATGCACGGCCTTTCCAATGTGGAACCACCTTTCCATGTACATACCAGAGAATGCACAGTTTCCTCTAGAGTTTTGCTTTCAGTGATGCACTTGCATTAATTTTGCTCAGTGCTGTAATGGGTTATTTAGTTTTGTTATCAACTTCTGCTTTCTCAATCTTCTGTCCTGTGAGGAACTGCCATATTCCTCCTCTGTAGTTCTCATTGCCCAAGGCATATATAAAGGCATCCACCGTAGGCACAGTCTTGGCAATAACAGCAGGAATCTGTAGTGAGACACAGTATTTGTTAATAGGAAAATGCACTGAGGAGCCAATGAGCTGATTTCAGCCTAGGCTCAGTTTCCCTTTACCAAAAAAATGCCTGTCTCCAATGCCAGTAGTTCGCTACTCCCAGAGAGATGACAGGTAAAAGCACTTTGGTCAGGTGGAGGCCCTTTCTCAGGAAATTGTAGTCTCCAGGAGAAAGAATTTAGATCAGCATTCCCTGAAACTGGTGTATTTCAGTTGAGAGTGAATGCAAACACTTAAGAGGAGTGAAGGGTGTGCTGTGGACACCTTTTGATGGATAAGTGCACTGATACTTCTAACACATTTTATGCTGGGTACCTAATTCCTAAGTACAGGCACACATATGGTGACCTGAAACTGAGCTGATTCTTGGGGACTGAATGAAAGCTGAAAGGTTTGATGTGAGTCCCAGAGGCAGCTTTGAAGCCAGGACTCATAGGAAAAAGGGAAAAAAAGGAGGTGGCATAATGTTAACAGAGATCAATTGTAGCTTCCCTGAGGACAGAGAAGTATGAGAAAAATGAATGACACAAACAGTCTCTTCAAAATTAAAAATATGGAGCTGGTGCTTGACTCTGGGAAGGACAGAAAAAGCTCCTATGAACCATGAAGCAGCAGAGGCTACAGACTCCTGAGAGCTAAAGAAAAAACCCTGACTTCCGAAATTGTTGCCTGATCTAAGCATTACTATAATGCCTGTTATATCACTGTGCTTAGCTGTTTTGCCTTAAAGAGGTAGATGAACAGGATGTATAAGGAAACAATGTACTTGTTATATATGTTATAAGAACTAAACCCATTTGTGAGTAAATTGGCATTGTTCCATAGGAATGCAGAGGTGAGAGCAAGGAGAATGTCGCTGCTCGAATTCCCTCGGGTGGCACAGACATACCATGCGGTATTTTGGTGAAATGAACATCACGTTTTCAACGGCTGCGTAGAAGCATAAAAGGCAATAAGGGCCCCAGCAAATGACCAGCGTCTTCAATGGTAAACCAGTATTAAACTGAAAAACAAGAGCAATACATTTCTTTGTGTTTCACAATTGCACACTGCAACAAGCAGATAGAACAGATCCTAAGAGACCATGGTTTGTGACCAGCAGGAGAGGATCAGCCAGCAGGATATGCCATATCATTGCTGCTTTGCTGTCGAAGTCAGAGGGAGTGCAGCTCACTCTGCATCATGGGCTGCCTGCAAACCCCAAAGCCCTGTTCCCGAGGGGTGGGTGTGGAATGGAGTTGCTCCTGGGCAGAAGTGAAAAGCACCTTGTGGCAGATCAGTTAGATGAATGAGTGTGCTAGACAGAGAAGTCATGGCTGGTAATTGCTGCTGAGGAGGAAGGGCAGTGTGGAAATTTGAAAACAGGTGAAAAAGAACGACATTTTGCTGACTTCTTAGAGGGTCTTGCAGGCAATCGAACTGTGTAAAGCCTACTACGGCAGTGCAATGGATCCATGTAGCGGCATTTGTTTTGTGGTAGTATGATTCTTCTGACCTTTATGCTAGGGCCTTATCCATGGTGTTCACAGCCAGCTGTTCCCATGTATCTTACGTTAATGGTAGGGAAGTGATAATTTAATCCTTAAGTTTTCTGCATTGTAACTTGTCTGCACAGCTAGAGAATATTGTAGGAGAGAAATGACACACTATTGCATGAATACAGTAGAAAAAAAGGCAGTAGACCTATAATTATAAACACTGAGAAGTGTTCGAGTATTTCTCATAGAGGCTACATGTATTTATTCCAGGCAACTACAAACCAGTCTGCCTTTCTCTTTGTTGGTATAACATCCCCCTTGAGAAGTGACTGTCTTTAGCGAGTGCAGGGGTCAGGCTGTTCCTGCCAACTCTGCATAGTGCCCCAGACTGTAGAGCCTGCACCTAAGGAAACAACTCGTATAATCACAACATTACATTCCCATAAACCTGCCACACCAGACAAATTCCTTTGTTTCCAGCTCATCAATGTTTCTGAATTTCCTCAGCCAAGTGAAAACACAGCATGTATAGGAAGGTCCTTCTTCCTCAGGGGGTGCCTGCATGATTCCTTGCAGTGCTGATGTTCTGGCTGACTTCCTCTGTGACAAGCTAATGGCCTGTAGCAAAGCAGGAAACAATGATCCTTCCTGAGCAGTTTCTCTACGTAAATATAAATATGCTGTTAGCGAATGTTCTCTGTGCTGCCTGTTTGTTTTGTGACAAGAGTTGGACCTTTGTTGGTGGAGGGGAATCCTCAGGGTCTCTAGCCTGACCCCAGCTTTGATGGGGAACTCTTTAAAGAGCAAGGCTGGAACAGATGTGGCTGGCTGGTCAAATCTTGAAGTCTCTAAGGATGGAGTTTCCACGAACTGCTTGGGTGTCCCTATCTGTGTTGTGCTACTCTCCTACTCAAGTAACAGCACTGGGGGTTTAGCACAGAGGACGCTGAGCCAAAGCATCTGTGAAAAAAGTAATTTTTTGAGGACTTTGTCTCCAGTGGATGCAGCCCTATTTTGGCAAGATAGGTGCAGGCCTGAGGAAGCTTTCTTACCTTGTAGTGCCCAGTTTTCTTGAACTTCTGGTGTATGGACTGATAGGCTGTCAGCATGATGAAGCCCGGGATCATGAAATTGAAAATGGACAAAGCAAAAAGGAATGTGATGTAGTTTCTGGAAAATGTGAGGAGGAAAAAAAAGAGGTTAATTCCTCCCTAGGGCACCTCTGTAAACTTGCTGTAGATATTTATTTTGTTTTTTATTTTTTTAATTGCCCAAACCAGTTTTGTCAACATGCTTTAGGTGCAGCATTTGCTGGAGGCTGGTTAAGTTGTGCCATGCTGTTGTGTGCGGGACTGATTGCATTGTAGAAAATCACGACAAGTGTTTGATTTCTAAACCCAAGCATCCCTACTCAGACGTCTGTGCTGGACTGCATAAAACCAGAACCATTCTGAAAGAGTTTTAAGTCCTAAACCCAGAAAAGATGCAGCTTACAGATGAGCAAGGGAGTAGCAGAAACCTGAGCACAGCAAAAGCTGACTTTAGACGTTCCCACGTGCCACCATGTGAGTCAAGGCAGCCTCGGATTGTGCCTGCCTTGCCCTAGCCGCTGGGCAGGGAGATTGCCCCAGCAGCAGTGTTAAGGGACAGCTGTGGGCTTTGGTGTGCTGCCTCAGGGCCACCTCAGGGGATGGCAGCCACATCCCTCTTTCCCATAGGAGCTGTCCCTGGCCCTCACCTGTCCCCTTTGCTGTAGTCCAGGGTGCAGCAGGTTCGGAGGGGTTCGTAGTCGTATTCCCCCCACCCCAGCAGGGGCATCACGGACCAAAAGGCAGCAAAGAGCCATGCAAACACCACTGTGGAGATGGCTGTGCTCCACTGCAGCTTGCTCCCTGTGGGAAGAGAAAAGGGGGTCTCCGTGCCTGGAATTAAACCACTGGCAAAAGCTGTCCAGCTCTGTGGGGCCAGAGCCAAGTGCCAGCTGCCAACAAACAGTTGTCTGTGTTTTGTAGCCTGAAGCTGACCTGAGTACGAAGAAATCAACCCAGAATATGAAGGGAGATTTTAGACTTTAGGAAACAGCAAATTGTACTTCCACTTTGTGTGCTTTACTTAGACAAATGCTGTATGGCTGCTCAGCTTTGTACCATATTGCTGTTACAAACATTATATTCTTATATTCTGGGGGCGTGTTTTAAAGATTCAGATGACCAGAATGACCAGGGCAAAACAATAAATACTGTTTGAAGAACTAGAGTCCTGCTGCACAGTGTGGGTCAGATCAGAAATATGATTCTGCACACGCTCTCCAGCCTCTGCCTGCTTCCTTTCTGCCCTTCCAGGAATGCAGGGCATGCATGGATATTAAATGTACCCTGTTCTAAAATTGCTGCTCATCAATATATATATGAATATATATACACAATCTGATAAAAGATCTTGTTCTAAAAATGCTGTTGGTCAAATTATTTTGCTCTTAACATCATTACTTAGCCTGGAACAGGAAATGTGAAGCTCAACATTAGTAATTTTGTAATAAAGTAATTATATAATAATAATAAAAAAAAATCACTTGTGCCTATCTCATCTAGTTCCATAAAATCCCATGGGAATAGGTCAATGAATGAAATGAAAGATTGGAAACTTCAGAAGACACAAGAAGTATTTCTTCATGGAGAAGGCAGGCAGGCTTCCCTGCTGCTGCAGGATATTGTATTAGCCTCACTGCTTGCATCTAAAAAGGCTTAGATAATTTTGTTATTGAGGCTAACGTCTGTAATCATGCCCATGCTGAACAGCCCATGACGCCAGCTGCACCAGCAAGGAGCATGGCGACTTTTCCCATTACTCCTTTCTAATCAAATCTGTCATTAGGGAGAAGTAATGATGTAATTTTCACTGAGGTTGGGAAGCGATCTTTTTGTCTGCCTTTAACAGCAGCATTATGACAGCAGGCCAGGAAGATTCAGGCCAGTTCTAACCTTTCTCAGAAAGGTGAAGGATTGGAGGTAGGATGCATGGGGTGAGGCCCTGTCATGGGACTGGACGTGGCTGACTTGTGGATGGAGAGCATCCCATAAGGCAGCAACTCCAGGAAGGACTGCAAATTCTGCAGTAGATGTTTTGTGTTTTACTGTCCTTGTGTATTTTAAAGAAGGATGATAAGGTACACGTGTTAGTGAAATTGCCCTTTTACAGGAATGCTGATTCCACCTCTGCCACTTTTCTTCTTACAGAGGTTCTTCAGGGAGAAGAATTAGTTTGAATTGCACTAAACAGTCAACCTGGAAAAATGGTTTGGTGCAGCTGTTCAAAAATTAGTTGTGGGAAAAAACAGGTGTATGCATTGCAGTTTAAATACCAAGGGAAAAGTAAAATAAATCCTTTTTACTATATATTTTACTATGGCAGTTACCAATAAATATTCTGTTTTTTTCATCATTTAAAACATTATTTTTTAATAATTACTAGTGAAGAATGATAAGTAAGGACTAATATCTGTCTTTTGTATGATTCCTACATAAAAGTACACTGTGGCTCCAAAGGCTCAAATATTGTTTTCTAGTACTGACATAAGAGGACTCTAGAATGACATAGATGAGAAAAAAAAGGGATAGTTTGTGATTCAGGGAACTAGAAATATGGGTAAAACTTTTTAGTAACTTGTAATTATCTTTAATCTCCCAGTTCAAAGAATCAGTGTAGCCTAAGTTGTATCTTTCAGAACTGTATCATATTTCGGTATATGCTCAAATGAGCATGTTAGAATTGTCACTCATGCAAGGTTTCCATTTCCATTTGTTCATTTGTCCATTTGTGTTCTGCATAGTGGTTCCTGTAGCTTTGCTTTACACAAGAGTAGCTTGAAATTCAGCCAGGACAAAGCTTATTACATAATCTGTCAGGTCTACTTTGTGTTTTACACGGTCTACCTACATTTTAAAGGCATTATCATAAGCAGCTGCACTGAAACCTGGATCTGAATTGTGTTTCTTTTAAACCAAGTTCATGCCAAAAGTAGCTTTATTGCTTTGGAAATACAATTTTGTAAGTGGTAAGCCCTCCTGATAGTCTGAGAAAAACAAACTAAATCTTGTTGCCTGATTTTGCATGGTGTCTTTTGGGTTATTTTCCTCAGAAATTCCTTAAAATAGTGAATACCAATTGTTTTTCTTGGTATCTTGTAGCAGAGACTTTGCTCTCTTTCCACCCTATCTTTTCACTTCAAGGACTATTCCAATATTATAAAGGTCTTGAAACATGATGAGCTCTGACTGAGGCACTCCAATGCCACTAGGTCATAGCCACATGCCGGCACCTCGCGTATCTTTCCAGGTAAGGGAAAGATCCTTGCATTGGCAAAATTTGCCCTCAGCTGCTGGGACACTGTTGGTGGCATGCTGAAGGCAGCCTGTGAGTGCCAGAGGGCAGCTGGTCCAGCTGCCTGCATGCGTGCATGGAGTGGTTGGTGGGAATCTCACCTTCCCTGCTCTCGCCTTGCAGGAGAAGCTCTTGCTCCATGGGTTCCCACCACATTTAGTGTCTTTCACAGTGCTCAGGCTCTTGCTGCCACATTTTTCCTCTGGCCCCATGTGCTACCAGCTGGGGTGTATGCAGGTAGTAAGTTGTGAGGCCTGCTGCTGAAATGGCTTTCAAATATTTTCTATCAAGAGTGGCTTTAATGAAGATTTCTATGTATACTTTCTTAACAGGAAAACTGCAGCCCATGGGACATTCTATGGGAAAGCTCTCTATGCTTTTGGCTGGCAGTGCCCTGCCTCAGTTACCCTTCTGTTGTAGCTGGGGAGGTCCACATGCCTGGCAGGGCCATGGCAGCACAGCGAGATGACACTTCTCAATTTCCATTTGCTTTCTTTTTTTCCCTTTGTTTTCCTAATTTTTTGCTTTAACTTTTGTGCCTCCTCTATGATAAACTGTAAGAAAAGGTTAATTTTAGTTACTTTCTCATGGGTATTAGGTAACACCATTTTCTTATTAGATGTAGACCACCATGCAGTAATGAAGTCTGGCACCAGACATGTCTTGATAGCCTGCATTTGGGAAGCTCATCTCTAGGACAAAGTTCATATGTTCTGCCTCCTCATGCTGAAGGAGTCCTATTTTGGGCATTATAAAATGAGAGAATCAGAACTAACAACACTATTTTTTTCCTTCTGGATTTGGCCTTTTGCAAAGTGAGATTTATGGTGAAATAGTCCTGGTGAAATCAGCTGTCCACTGATCCTCCAGAAAACATTTAATGACATATCAGAGGTAGCTAAATGTGTATGAATGTAAAATTAAACAAACCTGACATTATTTTAGTTTTATCCAGAAAAAATACTTTCAGAACAAGAACAGTAAAAGACTTGTGCTCCATTCAGTTGGCAAAAATGTCCTCCTAGGGGAGGATTGACAGCAGGGAGCAAGTTGAGAGCAGTTCAGTTGCTTTTGTGCAGAGCAGGCCATTGCTTTACCTTAAATGCCTTTTTTTTGACCTGATAAAATTTAATGTAATAGCCATGTAGATCCTAATTCAGTTAAATGTGTATGTATGTGCCTCAGCTTATGCTTAAGGATAGAATTCCTAATTAGGGCCCAGAGATGGCAGTTTGCTCCTATTAAGTCTAATCACTCTTGTACTTTGGCTTTCTCTCCTTGAAAAGCAAGAGGGAAGCTTCTCTTTTCCATACAGTGAAATATTAATACAGGGGATTTGAAACAGCTTCTGTAATTGCTTTGGAACAGAAAGAGCTCACTCGTACAAACAGAACCCCCCGTCAGTTCATGATTTCTAAATCTGTGATGTCAAAATCTAAAATTTTAGGAAGTGCTAAAATGGAGCATGGGGCCTTAATCCTTTTGATTATGTTGGACTGTTTTTAGTGACATAATCATAAACTATTTCTCCATCTCTAGTTGGTGGGGATATTTATGAATTTAGATTATTTTTTTTTTGGTAGATTTGTAAATGGGTTAAAATTTTGCCAATTTTAGCAGAAAGAGAAAAAAAAATAATCTTTGACACAGTGGCTACCTTTCAGCTAGATCTCAGGCTGGTGTTCAAAAGGAAATTCTCAAACAGAAGGATAAAAGGACTTTCCAGGATAAAGGAAGAAGTCCTTTTTCCTCATTCTTGGAAATGGTTAAATAATAATGGTTGGTGTATTTCCGAACAATATGGCTTGTACCAGACTTTCAGGTATGCATCACTTAAAATTGGCAAAGTTTGTCAAAGACAAAAATATCTGAGTATCTTATGAGGGAAAATACATATCAGTCATAAGTAAAACAGGTATTGGTGCCTACTTCATCTGCAGTGTGAAAAGCATCAGTCACTGGTGTTCACAATCATTCATTTTTTTGTAGGAATAAGAAAGCTGCACTGCATAATAGCTTCTTTTGTGCATAGCATTAGAAAAAGCTCTTTGAAATAACCTAATAAAGGTATTTTTTTACTCCATTGATTTTTTTGCTGTGGCTCTCCATGATCACAAAGCTGTCTTGGCAATTATCTCCTGCTTCAGTGGAAATGCAAGAGCTGTATAAACATTGGCATTTTGTCAGGGAAAACTGATGCAGGTACAATACTAGATGAAGGAAATGTGGCAGGGTGGCTGCAGTAAGTGTGACAGGAGGTAAGCACTTGATCCTAATTTGACAGATCTGACAGCTGCAATTGGAGCAAATGGCAGTTTGCTAATCTTTGAATACTGATATAACAACCTAGATTTCATTGAATGTTAAGGATTAGATAAAAGTCACTGCAATTCTACTTGAAATAAAATGCTGCTGTAAAATCCCTGCTGATTTTGTTCATATTTTCTTTTGTAATAATGAGAAAAGTACTGACATAAATCACTTCAGATTTTCCATTTCCCCTAATTCTTAAATGCAAGTGTAAAATCTGATAGAGTTCTTTTTTGTCTTTTCTTTTAAAACTGTGTCTGTGTGCTGTGGTTAGGAAAGGAAAAAAACCTGACCAGGATCCTTCCTCTCTCCACAAGCTGCTGATGGCAGAATGCTACCTTCTCGCTAAAATGAGCTACGAGTTAGATTGAAATGCCTTCAGCAAAGATGTCTCCGTGGTAGGTGTCTGCCTGCTTTCAGGTCACTGACCCCCTGGGCTGTCCACCAGCCTGCCTGATCCCCGCTCCAGTGAGACATCCCAGGCTGATGCTTCCTTTCCTCCCTTACTATGTTAAGAATGTAAGTCAGGATGTTTTCCTCATTTCAGTGACCAGGGAGAGAGAACTAACAACGTCTACCTTGATATAAAATGTCATCTTCTTTCTTGAATGCTTGGTTGTTGGTAGATAGCTTCCTCAGAGTTTGCCCTTTCCTACTTTGCTGTCAGGCACTAACATAAAACCGATTCTGTTTTTTCCCTTCCACCCCTAATGATTAGAATTTGAAATACAATTAGCTATTTCCCCATCTTTCTAGTGGTTGACATTCAAACCCTTCAGACTCCCCTGCCTTTTCCCCTCTTGTAGAGACTTTCAGACTACAAATTTATGTAGTTTTTTCCTCCTTGTTGTGAAAGTAGCCCCATAGGTCCCAAAGCCATATTTAGGGGATGAAAAGAGAGTTGCTCTGCATGATTGCCGGGGAGG
Source organism: Coracopsis vasa (assembly GCA_026283785.1). Taxonomy (NCBI): domain Eukaryota; kingdom Metazoa; phylum Chordata; class Aves; order Psittaciformes; family Psittacidae; genus Coracopsis; species Coracopsis vasa. Next base: position 6,199 of record JANHGB010046284.1, on the reverse strand, counting down.
GAGGAAGAAAGAAAGAGAGAAGAGAGTAAAATGTCTTGAAACTCTAGTGTCTCTGTCATGTGTGGTGGTCATATTATTTTCTTCCATCTGCCAATCAATATCAACCTCTTTTTTGATGCATGACATGCCTAGTTATCAATACACTTTAAAGGCTAGCACTATGTCACCAAGGGTTGTACTGACTTTCAAATCAAACTAATTAAAAAAATTGGTTAGTTTTCAGGATGTTGGTGAACATTTTTGTGTTATTAGACTCCAGAATGGCTGAGAAGTCCCATTTTTTTCTCACCATCTTAGTAATCTCTCTCACTCTCATCAGCTCTTTCTTCCTCAGAAATATGGGTAGTGGATAATCAAGTGTCAAGCAGAGGAATGTCGCAAGAAAGGGTTTACTGGGAAACTGTTAGGGCATAACAAAAACATTGATGTAATTTAGTCTGGAAAGAGTACCAGTTCCCAGGGAATGAAGATAAATGACTGGTAGCTTTGTTTTTTAGGCAGAGATATTTTGTACCTTCTGTACAGGCATGCAAACTCACACCAATGTCATCAGGAGTTTAATGTATGGATTGAGAACACACATAGCCTGGAGCCTTGGGATATCAGATCTATGAAATATGATTTAATCTTGCTCTCAATCAACATGTGAAGGATGAAACCAGAAGTGGCTGGTTTTACTGGAATAGCCACAGAGCACGAGCTTTTAAAACCTTCTGGGTTTTGAGGGCTTTTTTGGTTTTTTTTTTGTTTTGTTGTTCAAAGTATTCACTAACAGAAGCAATGTTTGGCCATCAGTAAGTAACAATTTGAGCAAAGTAAAGAAGCTTGTGCCCTTAGGGTCTCTCTGCCTGTGCTCTTAATGTAGTATGCTCTTGACTGGAGGAGTGCATGACATAAAAGCATTAAAGCCAATGCTGCAGAGAGTAAAATGTCTTTCCAAAGACATGCTTATTTTCAGGCTCTCTCTTGTAAAATACAGATGCTCCTATTCTAGCTCCAAACACATTTCAGTGTCCAAAGGGTGTTATTATGGATTTAGCTTACTGCCTGCATTATCTGGGGCCTTTGGGCATGAAAAAAAACCCGCAACATTTTGTTGCCTGAGGAAAAGAGAAAAATTCTTGACAAAAGTTGCAGAACAAAAAGTTGGCAACCCTTCCACCCTCAACAGGATCTTCATTGAACACGTTTGTTGTCTGCTCTGGTTGTGTTTTATCACTTGCTGCTTTAATCATATGAAAGCCGTGCCTAAAAGGCTGTGAGGATACCAGTGGTGGAGGGGACTGATGTGCTGCAGCTCAGCAGTTTCTTCCCCTGCCAGCTTTTACACTTTCATTTAGTAAATATTTTGTGAAGTGGTCTGAGCAGCTTGTGCTTTAGCTCAATAAAAGGAGGGCTGCATTTATCTATCAACATTGCCAAAGGGACACAAGTTTTTAGGGAATGGTGTGGTCACATGAGGTGCTCTGGACTCCTCATTCCTCTGGAAAAAGCCTGGCTTTAGCAGCAGATATAAAAGCTGCAGATGGGAGGACCTTACCAATTTTTCCCAGGTGCCAGAGTTCTCACATGACTGCCAAAATTACTGTATAATGTGAATTAGGGCATTTCTAGCATTATAGAGTGCTAGGATGTCCTTTCAGAATAAGCTTGTATTTCACATCATGCATTTTCCCATTTTCCTAATGAGGGCTGTGAGATTGTACACCCTGTGTTGGTCACTCAGTCCTTTCCTGATGACTTTTGAAAACATTGGCTACTTAGAATTATACTGGAGAGAGACGTGGGGACTGACAGGTACTAAACTGCTGCATTTACTGTGAATGTTGGTGTCTGGGAAGGGGTGATGCCCCAGGAAAGCAGCCATAGCTGCTGTTACAGCTGAAACCAGGACAAGCAGTCAGCACAAATCTATCTTATTAGGCAAAGGTGAATATCATCCCTGTGCGCCATGTTTGCAAGAAAGGAGGTTTTGCAAGTTCCAGTGCTTACAAGGCTGCTGTTTTGTTTTACAGCAGATGGTAATGCCCCTTGCTGTGCTTCCTGACTGCTGTGCTAAGAAAATACAGTTGCTCCCCTGTTCTCCCCATCCACAGTGGTAGCTGGAGCACATCTGGACTTCCAGCATGAATCCCAGCAGACTGTACAGGCATGAAAACCTGTTGAATTCCTAATTCAGCAGGAATTTCCACTCATGTTACATGAATGCAGTACTACCAAAGTTTGGGAGGAATTTCTGTGATAAAACAGAGCATATCTATCTCTATAAATCCACATATCTGCCAATCTTTTCAAACTCTCACCTAAATCAAAAATATGCTTTCATAAGTCCATAAAAAAATGTCAAATTTATTTTCCTGGGTTGATCTCCCTGTCTAAAATTGGATTTCCATTAAATCCAGCTAAGGTGTCAGAGCTAGTTAAAAACTATATTGCAAGAAAAAAAACAAAGAATGGCCTTCACTAAGACAAGAAAAATAACATTTCCTCCTCTTATTAGTACTTAAAAATAGCTCTGCCACTGCTATTGAAACTTGCAGATAATTTTTTTCCTTGCTTAGGAACAAATATATGAAGTTCCAGTCTTCATTAGGGAATCTGGAATGCAGCACAAACCTCACCAATGTCTCTTGTACCCCAAAGTGCTTGTTTGTCGCACAATGAGGCTGCTGAGCTCTGTCTGCAAGATTGGAGCTCTGCAGAAGTGCTTTGCCGTGGGCTATGTTCCAGCTGCTGCCTCTGCAGAGGCAGCTCTCTAGCTGCACCAAATTTATCTGTAATTAGTAAGCCCTGCATGGGCATGAAGATCTGTTTGGTACACAGCAGGGTGTTGAATGGAAGCCGAAGGTGCATAAATTTTTCTTCAATACGATGAACTGTATTTTGGTTTGGATTTTGTTTTGAAGATTACTTACAGGGAAAGTGAAATCATGGCAAAAGGGTTACAACTTGGATGTGATGTGGAAGAGGAAATATGTCCTGACGGTGGTTGGTTAGTGCCCCCTCTATGGGAAGAGGTCCTTTGGACAGATTGTTTATATTTGCTCTATTTCTAGTGTACAAGATAAATAAACTTACATATAAGATACTCAGGTAATAAATATGTGCTTGCTTTGATTCTCTGAAATCTAAGCAAGCTGCCTTATAGCAGGATCTGGGTAAGGTTACTAGGTATGTTATATCACTTACTTGTACAGTAGTGATGATACCGGTCCCAGGCAACTGCAGCGCTGGAGCTGATGCTGGCTAGTGCTGTCAAGAAACCCTGGAATCCATGAATTTGACAGCCTTCAGAGCCGTAGGGCCAGTATCTGCCAACAAACAAGAAGTATGTTAAGAAAATTATAGAAAAGGGTGAAGACATGTTTGGAAATGTACTAATTGCAAGGGTAAAATGATGATAGACTTTGTCATGTATTCTAAGTCAGAAACATTGAGAAAAATGTTGCTGTGGTTGCCTTTAGGTATTTGCCATCATTTGTCTTGCTGTGGTGTCTGATATAGTACAACAGCTATTTTAACCTGGCAAAAAGCCATGGCTTTTTTTTCTTTCTCTGCTCATCTGACTCTTATGCTCATAAAGCTGGCTGTGAGGTAGAAATATTCAGCAAACTACTTTGTCATGTGTTTACAGAACAACAGTATAATTCATTAGGAGACTACTCCTGAAAGTCCCATTGAACAGGAGACTGCTGAATGCTTGGGAAGCTGGGAAACTTCTGCTCCCGTTTAAGAGAAAAGGTCCTGCAGTTGTTAAAACCAAGCTTATTTTGATATATCGACCTTAGCTTCTCAGCTACAGCTCAGTAAAGGCATCTTTATTGATTCCAGTGAGACATAAGTGTCTGAACAAGAGTGACCTATACAGGAAGTAAAATAATGTTGAATAAGGCCTCACTGGAGCTTATTATTGAATTGCTAATTTGCAAAAATGTTTTTATATTCATTAAGGGAGGATAAAATGGTCACATTAAGTCTTGAAACGTATTTCCGTTCTCTATCAGACGTATTTCCAGGGTTTAAAAATATGGTAGTAAGGCAGAATTTTTCATCAGCTATTTTATAGGGTTTTTGTTTAGATTTTTTTTGAGTATGGTTTGCATGTGGTTTGTTTGTTGTAATTATTCACTGAAATGCTTGATATTGTTTCTGTCCTCTGATTAAATGATTGACATGTGTGAAAATGTGGAAAATCGAATGTGTCACAACTGATGTAAACTCCCTGCTAAAGATTGGCATTTTCATTTTCTGCAAATTTCTCAAATAAGTGCTTTAATGGAAAGGTTCACCAAAAACCCAGAAAGACTTAAAAATAAATTTGGGGTCAATCTAGAGATTTAGTCAAATTAAAATGTACTACTATTTCGATATTCAAGCAGCTTCTGCTATAACCACTGGTAAAGCTGCCTGATTAAATGTCTTTTATAATCAGTTTTATAATCAGCAAGTGATTATATGCAGTAATGTCTATGTTTTTCTTGCTTGGTAGATCTATATAGAGTTTCATTTTGTGGTTTCAAATAAAAAGAATGAAAATGTTGATTAGATGGTATACTAGAGAATAATTTGTGTTAATTTGACCTCTTAGGACTTAAGCTGTTAATTTTGATGTATCTTCTTTAGGAAGAAGAAGATATACCTTAGGAAGCTGGAAAAGGCAGCGATGAATGCGTTGATGCAGATCCCGCAGTCGGCCAATGCAATGCTGAGAACCAGCAGATTGCTGGGTGTTCGGAGTTCTTTGATTTTTCGGAAAGAGATAATTGTCAAGCCATTCAGACAGAAGCCAAGCAGGGCTGAAACACAGAATTGTTTGGCATGATTTAACTAGAACTGGGAAATATGTATAAGGATACTGCAGTTTTCTTTAATGAGAGAACAGTAATTACCATGGAAAGTCATGCACAGGGAATGTATATAGACAGTAGTCACAGTCTTCAGGCAAGTTACAGAGACTTTCAGCAGGGAAGTCATAGATGACAGCTGAAGCCAATGCTTCATACTGCACTGGGGGTCTGTCTAGTCATGCAGAGCAGAAATGCGTTAATCTTATTTGTATTCTGCCTTTTGTTTTAATAGAGAAACCTGGTTGCTGGGCTCCAACCAGGGACACATGGGTCAGAGTGAGGGATATGCAGAAGGGTAGACAGCCAGCACATGCTGCTGGTGTACACATCCCCAAGCCTGTCTTTGGTAAAGAAATGGGCTGTGTTTAATATCATTTGTAACATTCTTTTGTGTTTAAACCCCTCAGCTGTGTTTCAGTCAGCCTGCGTACTTTTGGGCTTCTGTCTAAGGTTAGCCTAGACAGCGCTTGAATCACACCAGCTCAATCTTACTACTGCCCTTTGTCAATAGACTATACATGGAAAAGAATAATCTAATTATAAAAGCAGTCACTGGTAGATTTAAAAAATAAGTTAATGTTAGTCCTCAGAGAGGAGCATCCAAGCAGCTCTGGCTTCACCCAGCACAGAGCTGTGCCACCCTGAAACCTGTTCTTCACTGGTTTAAACTCAAGCTTTGTCCTTTAATGTCCTTTTCAAGATGAATTACCTGAATTGTTTTAGCTCTGATGAGGCTCTGACTCAACATCCCAGATCTCAGTTAGATAAGAGGCAGTATGTCTTTTTGTGTTCTTCTTGGAAAAAGAAATGATGTAGCACAGAAAAAACCCATATCCCCTAGTTCTGCATTGTAGTTACTTATGCTCATTGTCTTAATTCTGCAGCTACATAAGATGGATGATTTTGTCAGTCAGAAATCCTGCTCCTACCTTAATTGCATTAATGGCTGATGGCATAACCATAGTAACAGCTGATGTGCGCCTTTCATTACACAAAATACAACAAAATATTTCCAGGAGAAATACTTGAAACCATTTGAGATCTGCTGTTCTTATTTCTTCCCTGCCAGCTTACCTCCCACCCACAGGGTAAAACCGCTGCCAACTGTCCCAAATGCAGTGAAGCCTTTAGGAGAGGTATTTTGTGACCATATTTAGAAAAATAGCAAAAGAGTTACTAATAGATCAACTTTCTTCTATCTTTCCCCAGGTTTTGGAAGCTCCAGGCTTCAACCCACTCTGCTTTCTTGAAGGCCAGCATGAGTGTACAAATAGAGAACTCAGTTAAAAGTAAATATGTTCATTTTTAGGACAGCAAATGTGTTCAACTAATAAAGTGAATGCAAGTTTCAG
>JANHGB010046283.1:0-10043 GCA_026283785.1 Coracopsis vasa | reverse complement strand
AAGGCCAGGTTGGACAGAGCCTTGGGTGACATGGTTTAGTGTGAGGTGTCCCTGCCCATGGCAGGAGGGTTGGAACTACATGATTTTAAGGTCCTTTCCAATCCTAACTATTCTATGATTCTATGATTGATTCTATGATTCTATAAGAATAAGTTAGTACTTATTTTGTCTCTCTTGACAATAAATGCTTACGACAAGATTATGAGGTCTATCATGTTTTTTTCTCCTTTGTGAGCTTTTAATACACAATTATAATGGTTTTAAGTACATACTCAACATTAGATTTAGATACTTCAAGCAAATTTTAGAATAACTTTTGCTAGTGTATCTAGAAATCACAATTATAGGATACCCCATTAATAACTAATGAATAAAAATCTATATTGATAAAAGACTAGATACAATATTATATGATTATAATGTATCATATTATCCTTTACATTCATGCAAACACATTAATGTTTTGTAATAAGACTAATTAGGAATCTAAATATCTGTTTGCATGCATATTATAGCATTATAATGCCCCAGTACCACTGACTGCATGGGACCAGGAATAGTTTTTAAGCAGTATACCGATGTTGTGCATGTTATTTTCACTGATACTAGCTTATAATTTGAAGCAAGAAGTTATGATGTAAAACTGGTTATAATCTGCTATAGAGCAAGGAACTGGCTTTTAAGTTTTTATATAGTCTGTGTAAGACAGCATCTTTTAACGCTGAAGTATTGCATTGCCTCCTGTTGTCTTCTCACAAGACAAGTAATTGTTTTCTAAGACTCAGTATAATGAGCATGATAGTAACCATTTAAAATGCTTCATTGTCTTTAATTTTGAAGTTTCAATGGAGTTGGATTGACTTCTTAAAAAAGACTAAACTCTTATTCTAAATGCAATAATAGAAACTGAAAAACTAAAGACTTTTTTTTCTTCCCTACAATTTATTCCTTTGCAAGTACTCTATGTGCTTTTTTAGTAAGTTTTTTCTACTTAAGATTATACTTAGTCTTTTATTCTTATTTTATTACATATTTTTCACCCATTTTGAAATATTATCATAATATTTTGTTTTCATTGCTATCAAAGGAAGCTGAGGCAGAAGTTTTTTCCATCTTTCTTAATTATTTTGAGATTTTTTTAAAAATAATCTTACTCTGTATCCAGAAAAAAATGTCAGAAAATAAGAAATGGTCCAGAAGACATTTGAGTATGTTATACAATTGGTGAGGTTGTTTAACAGGAAATTGTGGTAACAAAAGCTTTACTTTGCCTGATGCAAACCAGAGGAAGGCTTTTTTAAGTATGAAATCAAGAAAATGGGTAATTCATAGTTTCATATTTTAATTTTAAATGCTCTTATTAGTTTCAAATCCAAATGTATTTACATTAAATTCATATTTACATAATTAAAAATATTAATTCAAGGAAGGAACTATCCAAACCATCTGACATAAAGTTACTACGACTTCTATGGGAATAATTAACATATAGCACCATCACGTGTTGTTTAATTCAGAAGAATATAACACTGTAATATAAATCATGTTTGGATATGCAATACCCATTTGTATTTTCAAATGGTGTTTTGATTCTTCTTTGGGAAAGAATAAGAGATTTGGGCATTTAAATAAGCTGAGCACATGCATGATGTACTAGTATTAGAAACTTCCCCACAAAAACTACTTCATATGCAAATTCACCACAGGACAGGCAGTTTTCTTTGTTACTTAATTATTGCCCTTCTCTTTCAAACATGGTTTGGACAGTTCATGCTTACATTTTGTGCCTAGCTGGTACGACAATTAACAGAGAGTGACACTGAAAAATAGTGTAAGATTAAGAAGACCATTCTTCCATATCTCTTCCTTCTGATTGAAAGAGTGGGGTGTTTTTGGTTTTTACCTCTCTTCAGCAGAAATTACCAAATGTGACCTAAAATTTTCATAGGCTGTAAAGACATTATACAATATGCAAAAAAAAAAGAAAACAAAAAAATCAGTTGAAATATATTTTATCACTGTATATTACCAGAAGGTGTGCATAAGCCAGATATCATTTACAGCATTGACAAAAAACAAATATTGTACCACCTCCAGAATTTTTTCTTTTCTTCCTGATTTTTTCCTCTGGGCTTATCTGTGGTCAGCAGTGGTAAAGCCTAATCAGAAGTGTTTTGCCTGTGTTACTTCCCTCTCTGCTTATTTTTAGAGCCTTATTATATTTCTCATATGTCTATGATCACAGAATATTTGCTTAGAATAATAAAATAACCTGAACCTATCACTCTATCTTCCATTTAAGATCTTATTATTATTTATTATTAATTATAACATTAATTATAATGCTAATTGCTAAATAATAATAAAATTAATATTGTTATTAATAATAATTACAACAAGAACCACCATCATCATCATCATCTGGAGTACTTGAAAATTAAGAGGCCTAAAACTTCATCTAGTCAAAGCAGTTGTCTGATATCTGTATTGCAAACAGAGAAAAATAACTGAGTAATCTGTTTACAGATTGACCAAGTCTGTTTAATGGCCTAGAAATATAGAACAGTAAATATATTTCAATAGTCAGGTAATGTAATATTTTAATCATGTAAAATTATTAATTTAGTGTAGTTATATGTGAACCTTAAAGGTGGATTTTAAAAGAAAATTAGTTTGAGACACACAGGATCAAAAAAAAAAGGTGGTGTTTTTTTCGATAATTAAAATATTTGGGGACTTACATGTCTGAATGTCAGTGAAACCATTTATCACTGAAATGTGTGCAAAATTCTTAATAAAACTAAGCAAGACCGAAATCCAAAGATGAAATATGAGGAGATGGCTGAGTAAGTAGCATTAGAAAGTAAAGTATTAGCCTGGAATCAAAATACTGAAAATATCTACAAGAATCCATCTAGTTTTGTGTTAATACTTCAGTTAGTTACCATGGCACAAAAATTAGTAGGCTAATGATGAAATCTGATGTTGACATTAAGTTGCGGAGAAATAAGATATCACAGAAGACGAACACCGGAAAAACAGAGGACAAAAATTAAATAGAAGAAATTGAAATTTACAATCTTAGGGCCTATTAAGAAGCTGTAAGCTATTGTGCTCATTAATTGGAAGAAAACTGAGAAAGAAAAGAATGTGGGTTTATTTTTTGATGAAAGCATATAGGCAGAATTCTCCAAGATAGATACTTACATCAGGAATTGTAAAGCACTACTTTTTTATAAACACGACCTCTGAGAACTCATTTGAAATTCTGTATACCGCTCTGGTTCTCTGTGGTCATGAAGATGAACTGAACTGGAACAAGTGGAGAGGAAGACCAGCAGGATGACTAGGAAAATAGAAAACCTGTCTTATAAAAGGACAGTAGCACAAAAAAGAAAGCTAAGAAGGCACAAAACATATTCTATATATAAATAGACATTAACTTAGTAAAGTAGTAATAAATGTTATGACTTAAAAAAAACTTATTAGTAACTTTTGGGAATGGTTTCAACATCATCTGCCTGTGATAATATCTTTGATCTTCTGTATGTTTTTTTTTTTTTTATTCCACATATCTGGTTTCACATGTCATATGCAACAAAAATGTTGCTGAAATATACTGTATCTAGATATGTTCTTTGTCTCTTAAGCCATCTTTCAATCTTGTTTTGAAAAGAAAAACAGGTAAAATTGTTTAAATTCAGCCCTAAGGATAGTATTTATAATGTGCTGTAATTGATGATCAGGAAAAAGAAACCCTTAACTTCACTAAAAGCTCTACACTTCCTCTATCTGAATCAACACATCAATATTATTCAAGTGCAAATCCTCTACATTTCAAGCTGTAAAGGTTCATTGTCCTTTGTTTTAAAGGCATAGGATAAAATAAGCCTTTTCTAAAGATATGCAGTGTTAGGAATATCACAATCCAAACCAAGGCAGTCAGTTGTTACAAGTTAATTTTTTTCACCAGATGTTACTATCTATCTAATTAGTTGTATAGCACTCAGTCAGAATTTTCACTAGCTTCAAAAAGCAGGTTTAAAGTTTATGTTCCCATGAATTGACAGTCTTACTCTACAAATATTTTACCTATTTCTTCCCCATTCTTAGATCATAGTTTTCATTTAAATTAAAGAACTGGGATTTTTTTTCTTTTTTTGTGTTTGTTTTTTTTTTTTCTGTGGTTTTTTTTGTTAATATGTAATTTATCAGTACTTATTAATATTGTTAAGATGAGACCAAATCTGGGACTTGGGAGAGTTCTTGTCCCCAGTCTGTTTGCTTCTGTTCCCCTTCAGGTGCCCAGGTAGCAGGAAGTTCAAGCATGTACTCCAAAAATATAGGTACATACGCACATAATGCATAGGTCAGATATACAGATTGACACAGTGTCTTGGTTTCACCTGTAATAGCTTTGTGGTTTTTTTTCCTTCCTAGTGGCTGGTACAGTGCTGTGTTTTGAATTTAGTCTGAGAATAATGCTGATAACACTGGTGTTTTAATCATTGCTGAGCACCACTTACCCTGATTAAGGACTTTTCAGTCTCTCATGCTTTGCCAGCAGTGAGGGGCACAAGAAGCCAGAAGGAAGCAGGACATCTGACCCAAACTAGCCAAAAGGATATTCCATACCACAGCACGTCATGCTTAGCATATGAACTGGGGGAAGTTACTTGGAAGGGATGAACCACTGCTCAGGTTGGGCTGGGTGTCAGTTGGCATGTGGGAAGCATCACTTGTGTTTATTGTTTTTTAATCTTCCCTTTTTTCTTTTAGTTTAATATTCTCTCCCCTTGTTATTTCCATTATCATTATTATTATTATTGATAGTAGTATTATTATACTGTACTTTAGTTTTTAAACTGTTCTTATCTCAACCTGAGAGGTTTACATCCTTTAGTTCTCCTCATCCCGCCCTGAGGGGGAAGGTGAAGGATGAGCGAGCAGCTGTGTAGTGCTGAGCTACCGGCTGGGTTTAATCCGCAACGTGTAGTCAGAGAGCAGTCCTCTTGCTGGCACCCGCATAAACCACAGCAGCACTTACAAAGACATGAACAACACAGCCAAATCATGTTCCTTTTCTCCAGCTTATCAGGGCAGGAGTTCCCCAATTATCACACTTCCTTCACACCCCAATCCTTAACAATCTCTTGATCCATCAACACATGCATGCCTGCAGGCCCCTCAAACACTGACCAGTCTGTCCCAGTCACACCTGTACAGGGTCCTTGCCCATGCTCTTGGCTCTGTCAGTCCAGCCTGCAGTCCTCTCAAACACTGACCAGTCTGTACCAGTCACACCTGTACAGGGTCCTTGCTCATGCTCTTGGCCCTGTCAGTACAGTCTGCAGTCCTGAGCCTGGCTATTTCCAGACTGGTCTCTAACTTGCTGCCTGTTCCTCTAGAGGCTAAGCAGTGAAACACAGACACAAATACATACACATATGAAGACACATGCACACAGAGAAGAGAGTTCGTTGAACCTCTTCAAATCTCTGCTCTACTGCTTTCTTCAAAGGCCCAACTATCAGTGACCTAAGAGCTCTGGTCATTGTTATTTTCTCAAAAGTCCACTCTTCATTATGGTTTGTGTATCTGGGTCTTTAGTTTATTATTGTCCTTATTTCTTGTTTTTATCTTTATTGTGAATAGCTGTCACCAGGGTATCCTTATAAATCATACTGTTACGAATATATAGGTGGATAAATATTTTAGCTTGGAAGTATTCATCATAGTGAAATCAATTTCAAGCTAATTTTAGATAGCAGTGTTATGTAGGACTCTCATAGGATGCGGTGATAACAGTGATGAGTTTGCTTGCCTGTTTGTTGTTTTTTTTTTTTATATATAGTGCCATTTATTTACCTAATCTTGGCAATTGATATAAATACTTTTCACTGCTGGTGACAGTGACAATCCCATTTGAAGTTATTGGCGTGTGTAGGTTTACACAAATCTTACTTCCCAATGAAGTAGCTGATAAATAGGGGATTGAATAAGGACATATCAATTTGCTCTGTGGAATGACTAATAAAACAGTTTGATGGCAAATAATTTATTCAACTATGGCTTCAATGGGTTTGTCTATTGATAGTGTTTGAATTTATTTATTTATGGTTAAAGCACAAACTATCTCTTTCATAACTGAACAATCTATATAAGTGACAAATACCAGTGAATAAACACGGGAGAGAAACATCAACTGAGAAGTGTGCTCTAGGGTTTTATGAGACATAACACTGTTTGAAGGTTCCCTATGGTTAGAACATGATAGAACTCTCCAAGGTGCTGCATGATGTCTAGTAAAAATGGACTTTACACTGAAAAGAATACTGTAAGAATAGCAACAATGAGTTTCTGGAGAAGAAAGCAAAACAAAATCTTTTTTTATTCTACAGGTTTGTTACTGACAGTTTACTTGCAAATTTTCAAAGTTTGCATGAACAGGAGAACCACAACTTGAACCCTGACAAACTTAAATGACATTGACGAAAGCAAAGCAAAAAATAGAAGATAGAAGAAATAAAGATAGAAGAATCAGGAAGACAAAAGCAAAGAGTAAAAAGGCAAGAAGGAAAAAGATGAAATAAGACGGATTAAGCTTAAAGTTATGTACAGGTTTCTGTGATGGGTGGAGAACAAACTTCAGTTACCAAATAGGGTCTTAATGAGAGACAGGGAGACTCAGTAATAACATTGCTAGAAAATATGAAGCCATGACTGACAAAAGTTGCAGTTTTCAAAAGCTTTCAATATTATCTCTTGTCTACAAGTAGGGAGGTTTACTAGAGTTTATTTCCCCTGATTCTAGTGAGAGCAATTAACTGCATAATGCTCAATAGTTTGCATCTGTGTATCTCAATATGACCCTTATTTAAAAAAAAAATAAAATTAAACACACCTAAGTAGGATATTATATAATCTTAATGTGTTGAAATTTATGTCTGCAATACTATATTTGATGTAGTCATATCTTGAAAAACATTGCTGTATCTTAATATACCAATGTATTTATTTGTATAACTTGCACAATGTTATTTTCTTTAAGAAGATGTAGAGGCAACATGCGATTTACTATGTAATGTTTGCATTCAAAATAAATGTATGATCACATTTGTTGCAGTTCTGAGCTCACAGTCTTGTAGGATTAGATTACACTATTTTTAAAAAACATTCTGAATTGCTGATAATGAAAGTTCTTTCAGCATCAGTGCTACTCAGAGTTTGCAGTGATAAAAGAATGTACATTCCACACAGAATAATATAACCTACAAAGGTGAAGGTCTCGTATTTGCAAAGACTAAGCCACCTCTAAATTTACAGTGGACAATAGATTATATTCTATCTCAATGGTGTAGGTGTTTTCCTGGTTGCATTAATACTGGATTTGCTCATACTGCTTTCTCTTTGCACAAGTCTTTATTCTTTTTATCTGTGTACCATACAGTACAGAAAGGATTCTTGGTCTGTGACTTCAAGTCATGTAGCTTCTACTAGAACAAGGTAAATAAAGCAACATTAATTAACAACAGCTTTGAAGCAAAGATGAGAAGGCGCACGCTGGGGGAGGCGCGTCCAGTTGTGGATCATTGTTATGATGGCTTTTTAGTTAGTTGTCAGACAATTTGATTTAAAGTATTGCAACCCTAAATATTTATTCAGACTAAGAAACTTAAAGCAATTTATTCTTATATCCGTTTCAGCTCCCATGTTGTTACAATATATCTGGCTGCTTTCTCAAAAGATGCATGCAATCATAGAATCATAGAATCATAGAATGTTTAGAGTTGGAAAGAACCTTAAGATCATCTAGTGCCAACCCCCACATCGTGAGCAGGGACACCTCACACTAGACCAGACAAGCTTTAATTTAATTAGTGCTATAATAAGTCTTCCCTCCAAGCTATTAAGCAAAATAAATTCAACTAAAACCTCCAAACAGAACAAAAGAAAATAGCCCATTTTGTCAAAACAACTCAAATTATTGCTATGATCAAAAGATATAATGAAAATAATATAGGAAATCATGTTATGGATAGGGGGATGTTTCTTTTGTCTGGACTAGTAGGCAATTAATAAGATAACGTGTTATTCATTTTCACCTAGACAGAAATCCAGCCATAAATGCCTACAGAAAAAAAACAGATCACAAACACTTAAGAAACTGATCCTGTGAAGAAGCTAATAAATGTCATATCTATCCTCACATACATCTGATTATGTCTTAAAACATATAATTTCTAGCTAACTTACTATGTCTATTTCAGAACTGCAAATGAAAAACACACACCGTAGTACATCAATATGAGCCTATTTAAAAAAAAAAAAAAACAAAAACCCAAAACCAAACCCAAATAAAAACCAAACAACAAAGCACAGTTGATAACTTTACAAGTTCACGATTGTATAAACACTTTACACTGTTAATTTGTCTCAGTGCTAGAGTCCTTTTGCAGTCACTTCTCTAAGGACTTGATCTTTCATTAGAGTTTACACAGGAATACCTTTTTTATTTAAAAGAGCATAATAAAGAATTTAAGACATAATGTAAAGCACATCAGGGAAGCAAAGCAAATTCTAAAATGTATAGTGTGTATGCCAGCAATGAAGAGAATGTAGTCATTCAGGTGTCAGTATTTTAATATTGTTGTGGTGGAAGCTGATGAAGTCCTTTTGATCTATCTTTTAATCTTGAAGTTTTGATATTCCAGTAATCTGTTACAAACCATTTACAAAACCTCTGTTAATCTGCCCCATGCTACAGTGATCCTCACCAGATTCTTTCAAAAGGAAAAAAACTCATTCAGTGTTCCTTCCCTCTCTTTCTAAGGCACATAAACGATATAAGTTTATACTTACAAGTTTCTAACAACAGAGCTGGATTACTCTGTGATATTTTGAGCATAAATTATTGTTTTCTCTCCATAGTCAATAGGAGATCCTAAATCACCACCAGTGATAAGAAAATTCTATCTAGGAAGAACTATGTTTAAGGAAATGTCCCAAGAGAAGCAGGAAATCCAGTCAATTAAAGTACATAAGACTAGAATCTGTAAACAAAGGACTCAAATATATGCTGGGCAAAACCTTACAGAAAGAAATATGGCAAGGATGTCTTTCACATGTCTCTGAATTGACTCATATCACTTAAATATTGGTACTGTGCTTTTTTGCCAATTCTCTACAATAATTAGATAAAGAATCAGCTGCAGTGGCTCCATAGTAGATCATAGAGCTGGGCGTATAACTTGTTTCTCAAATAATTTGTAAGTAGCAGAAATCACTACTGTTCAGCCCTGTGAACATTTTTGTGACCCTCTTCGGGATCAGCTGTAACAGGTCTATGTCCTTCTTGTGCTGGGAAACCCAGAGCTGGATACAGTACCCCAGGTAGGGTCTCACAAGAGCAGAGTAAAGGAGGAGAGTAGCTTCCCTTGACCTGACGACTGCACTTCTTCTTATGCAGAAAACATTAAAGTATACTACAGACCCTGGGAGAGGTGGTTAGGGGCTCTGGAGCTCAGTCTTTTCATCAATTCTCCAGGATACAGGGGAGGACCTTAAAAAACCTAGGAGGATTGGCCAGGTTAATAAATGGTTAGAAGGGTGGTGCCATAGTCAGGGGCTTGGGGATCTTGAACACGGGACTCAATTTAGTAGGCCAGGTCTGCTGGGGGGCAGGTGGAGCTGGTCTGACAAAGAAGGGGAAGAGAGATTTTCGTAGAAGGCTTGCCAGACTGATCAAGGATGCTTTAAACTAGATGTGTTGGGGGAGGGGGGCATCATTCCATCCCATCACAGCCAGTCAGTTGCCAGCACCTGTAATAAATGCTTGGAGCAATGTAGAGATATTCCAGCCGCTCCAGCCAAGGAGCCGGCTTCATTTGAAGCTCGGCTCAGATGCCTCTATACAAACAAATATAGCATAGGGAACAAACAAGAGGAATTAGAGGTGTGTGCACGTCTATGGGGGTATGATATAATAGGCATCACAGAAACATGGTGGGATGGCTCCTATGACTGGAGTGTTGGAATGGAAG
>JANHGB010046282.1:0-13906 GCA_026283785.1 Coracopsis vasa | reverse complement strand
GTTCATGAGCTGGCTTGCAGTTGAGCTCATAGCATGTGTGTGTTTGGGGGGAAGATGGTCCATTGGGTGTTGATTAGACACGATACAGCTGAGCTGCAAGGTGGGAAATGCAGTCTTAGCATGAATGCACCCACAAAGAGCCCTTTTAGGAAAAAGATGCTTCTCACATGTAAACACAGGTATCAGAATGTGGGACTACTGCAAATTGCTTTAGCTAAGTATGAAAAGCTATGTGCATTCTCCCCCATATTATCTCACCTGTGCTGTATAATTACAGTGGTGATTACATTTCTTAAAAGATCTGTATTCCAGTAGTGACCCTTAAGACAATCCCCACAGTAAATGCTATGCTCAACCCTGAAGTTCAGTCAATGAGGTTTAAGGCTGTGGCTCTAATTGTTTCACTAACTGTTTACCAAAATAAGTGGTCCAGGGAGGCTTACAGAAGTTTCTCATTGCTGTTGTCTCAGAAATCTTCACGGAGTAGGGAAGAAAAGCAACCAACAGGAACAGATACAAGAAGAGTTCTTCAATGCATTGCGTATGTTTTACTGCCCCTGTAGGGATGTGAAGCTGCATTCCATCTGCCAAAGAATCGTAGCAAACCAAAGGAGAACAGACAGGATATTTTAGGTATCTGTGGTATGATCTTACTGGATGCCATAGTTCACTGAAGGTGAACAGAAGGTGCAAGACTGAATGCAGAATATTGTTGAGAATTGATTGTGAAGAGAGCAGAGCTTATTGGGGATGGTGTGGCCTTCACGTAGGGCACTCCATACAATGTCAGGTTAGAGAGGCAGTGTCAGGGGCAGAAACAGTCCACTGACAAGTACAGGGAGAGCAGCAAGTCTGATGTAACTTCCACCAGAAATGTGACAAAATCTCGTAGCTAGCTTAAGGAAAAGTTATAAGGGGGACTCTATTCAATAAGTACTGATGGTAGTTAGTGACATTAGTGCAATCACAAAGAATAAAACAGATTCAAAGACATCCACTGTAGAAATCCACTAATGATAGAGACAGGGTAAGACATTTCTCCTTTTTTTTTTTTTGTGTGTTTTAATTTTGTTTTTTCTTATCTCTTTTTTTCTTATTCTTTCTTCTTTCCATATAACAGCTCTAAAGCCCAAGAAACCCTATTCTTCTATAATGAGAAATGCCAAGATTAATCCTGTTCCCAATAGCTTGGAAATACCCCAGAAATCAGGAATGAAAAAAAAGAAATCTTTGTCCAGAACTTGAATATGGGCTATCCAATATCTTTGCATATAAATGCATATATATATATGTGATATGCAATAACATCATATGGCTACATATATATGTCATTTTATATATATATATATATATGTATATCTCCAGACCATGTATCTGAAGCCTTGTCTGCACCTAGAGCTCCAGATGCAGCTGTAGAGGCTCTCCCCTTGCTGCCATGGAAGTCTGTGATGGCAGCCACCACCTCCTCTCTTGAGCTATTTTCTTCTCTCCACTATTGTGGAAATCTGGACAGAGTGGAAAAGAGCAGGTTGTGGCTGTCTATACCCGTCAGGCTCCAAAACCAGGTAGATTCAACGAAAGAGAAGAATTATAGGAAACTTGCAGTTGATAAAAGAGTCTATGCTTTGTAAATGACAATTTTCAGTTCTGAACTAATCCGATATTTGGTGGATTGTGTTTTTCTGCACTTCTGTGGAGTTCATCTCATTAATTTGCATGTTTAGTGATTATTTGAAAGTGAGTTAATGACACTTCATTGCATTTGTATCCCATCAATTTACATTATTCTTATTTAATATACTGTGGCAGTGGAGTATTTCTGTACAATAACATCTTGGATTTGAATATTTGTGTCTTCTCAATAGACATATTGTTTAACACCATTTAAATAATTTCAACATTTTCAACTACTGTGCAACACAGTAAAGTAGGATTTCAAAACACCCCTCTATATTGGGAAATACAAGAATGCATACATTGGATCAAAAATAACAATTAAAAAATGAACTCAAATGTATTTGAGGCTTTCTAGAAAGTTTTTAAGGTCACATAGATTACTGAAAAGGGAGGATGACAAAGAAGGAAGATAAATATTTGCTTTACAATTAAAATTTCTGTTCTATTTAGGGCTAAATTAAGCCCCGACATTTCAAAAGTAGTATTGTAAGTGGAATTGCATGCAACTGCACCAGATTCAAACGTGGTGTTGACAGACTCATACATTTACCAGTGAGCAAAAGGTAGCTCTAGCATTTAATCATGGGAGAGGAAAAGAACAAAGAGCTTCTTGATGTACACAATATATCAGTTTCCTTTTTCCTTCTTTTTTTTTTACTCCTGATTTACTAAATGGGACAAGAATAAAAAAGAGTCTGCTGGATTTTTTTGTTTCAAATTCTGCTTTAATGGACTGTAATCAACCTTCTGCTTCCTGCTTTAGGCTGTAGTCACTTTCTGATCGTCTTTCCTTTCTCCGTCTTCCAAGAGCTGTCTGGAAAAGTAATGGTCTATGAGAAAATCCCAAAGACTATATAACTATATGAAATTGTTGGGGTTTTTTTGTTTGTTTGTTGGTTTTTGGTTTTTTTTGAATGCAGATTTTAGTAAATTCCAGCTAATCAAATCATATATTTTTCCAAGATAGATTTGAAAAATAACTAAATAAATCTTATAATGAGAAACTGTAGCTTTAGAACAACTACTGGCTCTATCTTACACACTTGTGAAAAAACATGAACGCCTCACGTGTTTTAATAGCATATTATTCAATAGTCAGTAATTCTCCACCACTGTTCTTTTTATTGTTGTCATTTTGCTGTTACTAAGTCATCAGTAATGATGTGTATGGAAAATGAAGATGTGGCAGTAACATGTATTGAAAAATAATGTAAGTAATAAATCAGAGCACTAATTATGGTAGTGGATCCATCTTCTGTTAGATATGAATGAGGTGTGGACTAAGGATATTAGTATTTGGGGCCTATAAGGATGCTGGGGGAGGGACTCTTCATTAGGGACTGTAGTGGTAGGACAAAGGATAATGGGTTCAAACTTAAACAGAGGAAGTTTAGAATAAATGTAAGGAAGAAGTCCTTTACTGTGAGGGTGGTGAGGTGCTGGCACGGGTTGCCCAGTGAAGTTGTGAATGCTCCATCCCTGGTGGTGTTCAAGGCCGGGCTGGACAGAGCCTTGGGCGACATCGTTTAGTGCAAGGTGTCCCTGCCCATGGCAGGGGGGTTGGAACTAGATGATCTTAAGGTCCTTTCCAACTCTAACTATTCTATGATTATCTTCAGAACTCTGCTCTGCATAAATACAGCTAATTTGCATGACCTCTTGATTTTGGATAATCCTAATGCAACATGAACATAAGAATTTTAGGTCCATAATTTTAAAGGCTTTCCACAGCTTGGTGTGAAGTATTATAGCACTACTTCTACAACAACTGAAATGCTGCCAACTGAATTATAGTTGGAAGAGGAAAACTTAAAGAGAGATGGTGTTAGTAATAGAAAACTAATGTAGTAAAGTGTGTCTTTAAAGCTTAGTCATTCAAAAGTTTCACTAAAGTTATAATGTTTGGGTTTTTTTTTTTCTCCATGTCGTAGGAGATTTCCACTTTGCAGTGCTGAGGTAAAAATCTGTTTAAGAACTTGTTGTTTTGATTTGCTTTTCGTGAAATATAATAGCTGGAAAAATTGGAGAAAAATTTTAATACTTGTATGCGTGGTATAAAACTACAGAATTATTTTCATTCTGCACAAGTCTGGAGACAAAAACTCATTTGGGGACATTGCAGAAGCTCTGCAGAAGATCTTTGTCCTGCCTCCTGGTCTTGCTAGAAGAAAAAAATCCTGTCCCCCCATCCTTTTGCTGCAGCTCTGGCTCTGCTGGCTCAGGGGCATCAGGGAATGATTGTCCCAGGAAGGTCCTGAGCACCCTTTGCCCCAGCTGGTGGTAAGGAAATTGCAGGGTCAAGTACAGCAAGCTGTCGGCTCTTCAACCTCTCATCCAAAACGCTGCTGGGTTGGAAGCCCTCCAAGTCACAGACAAGTGAAGCCATCATGTTAACAACCAGGAGGTCTATTGAGTCATTTCCTGCCTTTTTATCCTAATCTCTGCCTTTCATGGGCAGTGCAATATGTCTGACAGAGATCCAACTTCCACATGTTCCTTCTGCCTGACGCATTCACATGTTAACAAAGAACACAGAGATGGCTGAAAATCACATAATTTGAACACAGATACATCAGAATACTTAAAATATATTGGAAACAAGCCAACACAACTGCAAAATCTGCAATGGCATATGTGGAACTATTTTTTTCTAGTAGAGGTTTAGAGGCCTTCTAGTGTATGTCTGGGAGACCGACAGTTCAGAACGGAGAATGGGTGAAAACACAGACAGACCTAACCAAAAGATCACTTGTTAGTAACTGCAGTGTGAGGATAGTGAGATTCCAGTTTGGTAGAAATAATTTCATTTCAGGTGATGCTGCCTCTCTGTTATGCTCTTGTGAGACCCCAATTGGAGTATTGTGTACAGTTCTGGTGTCCTCAACATAAGAAGGACATGGAGCTGTTGGAGCAAGCCCAGAGCCAGCGAGCACCTATATGTGATCACCTCTATCTTCCCGTATGAAGACAGGCTAAGAAAGTTGGGGCTGTTCAGCCTGGAGAAGAGAAGCTGCATGGAGACCCCATAGCAGCCTTCCAGTATCTGAAGGGGGCCTGAAAGGATGCCAGAGAGCGACTCTTCATAAGGGACTGTAGCGATAGGACAAGGGGTAGTGGGTTTAAGCTGAAATAGGGAAAGTTCAGGTTAGATATAAGGAAGAAGTTCTTTACTGTGAGAGTGGTGAGGCACTGGCACAGGTTGCCCAGAGAAGTGGTCAATGCTCCATCCCTGGCAGTGTTCAAGGCCGGGTTGGACAGAGCCTTGAGTGACAGGGTCTAGGGTGAGGCATCCCTGCCCATAGCAGGGGGATTGGAGCTGGATGATCTTAAGGTCCTTTCCAACCCTAACTATTCTATGATAAATCGAAGTTTGAGGGTGTACCTCGTGTGGTATACTTTCTACAATTCAGAGATCTTATGTGTCTGTTTCAGTTAATATGTCATCAGGAAAAATTGCCCTAATTAAAATTATAATAGCAAATGCAGAAGGATTCAAGATTAACTGAAGAAAAATTAAAAAAAAAAAGGTTTTAAAGTCTTCATTGATTCTTCTCCACTACTTTTCTTGTTATGCGGCTACAGAGGCGTGCAGATGAGATGTTAGTAGTAGGAGATGCTATTTAAGTCAGGATTTCACATCCACTTTTTCAGATACAGAGAGCTTGTAAAACAAATGCAAATCCAAGATGAATCACAGCCTTAAATTCAGTTCAGGTAAACAGAAAAAGTCAACAACCTGCGAAAACACTGAACTCTCAGTTGCTCAGCTGTCCAGACAGAGTTTACATTATTGTGCAGACAGGGCACATAGCCTTAAGATGGATTTAAAAAATCACAGTGGTTATTGCTTGGATTTGTTTGATGTGATCTCTAAAATTTTTCCGAGTCAGCAGCCAAAAGTAGGCTTATTCTTGCGCCCATGGGGGAACCAATTCTGTTTCATGCAAAAAACCCCTCCATTTCAAGGAAATGCTAATTCCATTTAAAGACTAAATGAATTCCTCACCATTCAAAATTCTGTTTGTCGATGACCAGAGAATATTCATAGAAAATAGGCTTACTTAGTAATTCGGGACTGCCACACAGTTTGCTGGACTGAAAGAATGAAGCAAAGTTAGCTGAAACAGAAACAGGTGTTTCAGACCCAGCAAGAAGATATGAAAATTAAAGCTCTGCTATTAGAAAGCAAAAAATTCATTTTCACATTGTTTAAACTTAACATTTTGTGACTGCTATGCTGCTATCTCTGCACCTTTGAACCATAGCTAAAAAAACCCATTTTCTGAAGAAAAAAACCAGGCCTGAGCTAAACTGGAAACCAATGTGAGACCATCCTGTAAAGTTTCTCTAGTGATGTTCTCTAGTGGGTAAAACTTGATATTCAGTAATATTTGAATTGATCAGTCTGAGGAACCAACTAGCCCTTTCCTCCCAGCCCACTGGACTATGTTTGGTTTTCCAACACTTTTAACATACAGTATCTTTTACTAGGCTTATACCATCAGTGTTAACATTATTTGTTTCAGACTATAAGCAAGTTGGAGATACTAATAACAGTAATAGCTGTTATTCCCTTTAATATACATGAAAACAGATCTAAGTCTCAGTAAAAAAAAAAAAATGTTTGTGTAATAGCTAAAAAATGGCCTGAGTTCAGATGATATATCACAAAAGTGCTAGGATGGTACTCTGGTATTCAGAAAGCAGAAAGTCAATACTAGCAAATGGTCTAAAGATATTCCAAAGCTTTAATAAACATATTGGTGAGATAAGAAATGTGGGAAAGAAAGAGCACCCTTTGGTCAGCTGTGAGCATAAAATTGTCATGATAGATTTCTATCAAGGGCACATTTCCAATAACCGTTTTAGGGAAAATAATAAAGCTAACATTAAAACGGAAGGAGAGTCATTTGTGAAATGATCAAAATTCTGCATAAAGGATAAAAGGTGCTAAAAGATTCGAGTGCTGCAGCTGAAGAAGACTTAGAGGGAAATGGGATGAAGCATTATGATGAACAGTTGTTCTTCTCTGGTCCTGGTTCAGGTCAGGAAGCATGGCACAGCTTCAGCAATGGTGGCACTCTGCCGGCTCATGGTAACCTGCTCTCTCCTAGAGTCCTAGGGCTTAACCGTGGGCTCAAGCTCTAACACAGATGGGCAAAGAAATACTATTGCTTAAGGCTTGTGCAGCTAAATGCAAAAAGCATGAAGCATTATTATGCAATTCCTAGTGGCAAAGAGGTAGACAGGGTCACCTCATATGCCTTATTTCATCTCCATGTTGATTGTTTTTGTGAAGTGAAAATAAATACTGATAGATTCATCTCACTGCTCTCAAAACACCTTAAAAGAATCATTCCTCAAGGAGGAATATTAATTAGTCATATTGAAAATCCTTTCCCCTTTTCTTTCCTCTTTTACACAACTGTGTGCATGCACACATGCTTGAACTTGGGATCGTTGATTCCTCTTTATGCCTTTGAACATCTTTTCCTATGTGATTCCTCAGTTTATCAAGTGTATTTGCTGTTTATTATATGGGCGTCACTTCCATGCCTCCATATTGAAGCAATAAGGAAAGGATGTACTTATCTATAAATATCTAACTATAGCGACAATAAAGATAATGAGAAATTATCAAGTACTTAAAAGATGTAATGGACTGAAACTAGAATAAAAGTAAATTCATTTTATGCATTAGGAGAAAAAGGCGTTTCTAAGGGGGAAGGTCAGTCCTACAGTGCAGTAACTTATATAAAGCTCGTCAACATCGCAGAGGTGACGATGTGAATATTAGATACGGTACATGAGAAAATAGAGAGGTATAGAAAAACAAAGCTGTAGTAAATATTTTGTAGAAAACATTAATGCACTGATGAGCAGCCGAAGGGGAGAGCCCAATATTTCTTTTCCATACTTTTACTATGTAAGATTCTACTTTTATGACACTAGCAGTTGTTAATAGCAATGGGAAGGGAGACAGAACAAGATGATCTAAGAGGCCCCTTTCAGCTTTAACATCTACAGAATTAATTTGTCTCCTTCTTGGCACTGGATTGAACTCACCCTTCTCTGATTTATATATCCAAAGTTTTTACTTTAATGCTCTTGCATGTAGGGGAAAAAATATTACAGCCTGATAGGAACTTTAAAAAGTTGCTTGCCATGTGAAGAAGTACATTTCTTACTGTTGTCACCAGGTATTGCTTATTTTCTGCCCACTTGCCAGAAGTGCATTAAACACTCAGTAATGCTAACACCAGTAATAAATAATTATCCTGTGGTGCAATATATGCTGTGCAAAGCCTTTTAGCCATCATAAAGATTACTTCCTGTACTGTCAGATTTCTATACTGTGGGATTACAAGGATTTATGTTACTGAAAAGAAAAAGCTGTCTGCTGATAAGATCACATCAAAAATATGCAAAAATGTTCGCTTTACATTTGGCTAAGGCAGAGACTGCATTCTTCTTTTGCATCCTAATTTGGAGACCCAAAAAGTATATAGGTGCTACTGCAGAGAGCACCTCACCAACCTGTTTTCCTTGCACTCAGCCACACAGGGCAATCATCTACTTCCATTCATAAAAGGCAATGAGAAGGGGAGTAATTTTTCTATAGGAACCAGAGTGTGCTTTGGACTAAGATTGGTCTGCAGTCTTGGGTATTTGCTCATTTCTGGAAAACTGAAACAAGTCAGTCAGGAATAAAATATGGCCTCTCTCTTTTAATATGCACACTGAGATCAAAGAAGAAGAAAGTGGGAGGTGGAAATAGGCAGTGTGTCCCTCTGCCTTTTCTTGAACAGGTTTATGGAGCACATGCACTTCCCAAGGGTGAATCCCTTACCAAGAAATGAACAGAAACCATTTTCCTGGGGGATAAGAAGTATCTGTTCTAACTCAGATCTGATCTAACTCGGTATAAATGGACTAAATGAAATGGACCCTTTTCCTGCTCTTCTGCTGTTAAAATTGCCATATCTGGGAAAAGTAGAGTTTCAGTTCCAAGGGGAGACATATCGTCAGGTGTTCTAAGTGATAACAGCTTCATTGACTATACTTGCCAAAAAAGAAGGATGTGCCCCAGGGATTTTGATTTTTCCAGGCTTTCCACTAGGACAATAAGCATCAGTTATTTGCCCAGCGCAGATAGATGCATCCAAGATGTTCAATTTCCAGCAACTACAAGGCAACAGGTGTGGATAAATGTTGTTATTTCCTGTTTATTTCTTGATTTCAATTCTTATTTTTCCCGGAACTATCTCTTGTGCTTTGTTTTCCTCAGTGATACACAGTATTTTGTAAGCTTTATTTGCACAAAGCAAACCAGACTCTCTTCCATTTTGTAACATCAATATACTTCTCTCCCCTTTTAAAATTTGATAGTCAAGAATGTATACGATACAGAATTTGTGAGGTTCTTGCATAGTGATCTTATATCTTATCTCTTCATCCACCCCTATCTAGTTCTTAAACTCTCTGCTGTCTTGTTACTTCATTACACATTCCTTTTAAGTTTATGCAGGTTTCTCAGATTTCTTCCCAAGCATCCCATAGAAAAACCCAGACACATACACCTCGGTCTTAATTTCTTCCATCACTGACTAAACATTGATACTTGGGAGTCCTTTTTAATTTTTATTTTTTGCCCAGTTTTTGACACCAGGTTGTAGGGCTGCTGTATTTCAGGTGACCTGATTGCTCTCTGACCTCACAGTCCTCATGTTCCAACCTCCCTTCCACTCTTCTAAAGCCCTTAATATTGAAGAATTCAGACAGGTGATCTCATGACACCTTCTGTATATAATTATACCTTGAGGTTTCTCTGGAAAGAAAACCACTACTTGCTTGGTGCTCTTGATGAAAGCGGCTTCCTGCCTAGAGCAAGGTATAGGTAATTAATTAGGAGCAATATACCGCCACAGGCAGGGATGCTGCTATGCTTGCCTGAGGAGGCTACATGCAAATAAGCTCCTTCTCCTTGGAAGCCAGGCTCTTCTCATTTGGAGACTCTAGTGTTTAGGATTTAAGAAATTTAGGCACTGGTCAAGAGAAATCATGAAATAATGAAATATAGATGAGGGATGAATGAAGCAGATGCCATGTCTGCGTTGCAACAGAAGTGTAAGCAGACACATTGTGGAGCCTTTCCAGTAAGATACACATTTAAAGGCATAGCAGATTCAGTAAATTGCTTTTGTAATCTGTAATTTTACAATGTATTGAAAGTCTCATTTTCTGAACTAGTAAATTTCAAATGGAATATCAACAGTCCTGTTTCACTGCTTTTCATGTGAATTTGCTCTGAGACCATCAGCTTTTCTCTCGCCACTGATTATTGTTAGGTAATATCAATACAATATCTGTGACAAAATGACCACACCACTGGCTAAAACATTACTACAGTCAGCTGCATTATGTGTGCTGCTGGCATGCTACATTAAGCGGCAGCTGCCACTCCAATCCCATTGCTGATCAGAACCTGAGGACTGTCATGCTTTCTCTGTATCATAACAGCTGCAAGCAGAGCTGCACAGGCAGCAAATTTTCCCCTGTGAGCTACCGTCATTCTCAACAGCCGATTAAGACTTCAGTATTGTATATGTGTCAGAAGAGGGTCAGAACTTCAACATGAACTGCACCCAGGTTTTGTGGGTACTTCCTCTCTTAAATCCTAGATCAGAGAGAACAAAACCCCAAAGGAGATGGGAATGCAAAGATATACTCTCACCAGTTGTTCCCACCATAATCTTTTTCCCAGAAATGAGGAGCCTAGGAAAATCACATTGTGTTCTTCTTTGTAGAGAGCCTAGGTGTTGGTCAGACCCTGCAGCTCTTCCCTTTGTCCTCTGCTACTGGGCTACTCTTCCTGGGCTGAAAAGCCTGGCTCAGATGCCAGCACATACAACAGCTGAAGGCAGCCCACTCATTCAGACTATGTACAGGTCAGAAAACTTGCCAAAATGTCCACATTGACATTATGAGGGATTTAAAAGGAGCAGATATGGCAGCTTATATATATGTACATGTTCCTTAACTGTAGTCACTGTAGTAGGTATAAATTGCCTACATTTTCAGAACACTTTCTTGTTTCCATTGACATGCCAGTGAATTTCTGGCAGTTTTCTTAAGCATGATAATTTTGGAAAAAAAAAAAAAAAAAGGCAACCAAACCAAAACCCCTTCAAGGGAACTTGCATATCAAATGCAGACTGGTATTTAAAAATCCATTTGGCCTTTATCATTCTTTTTGTTCTGTGCCACAGTGTCTGTCCTGAGAGCAACAGCCAAATTAATGAAGCAGCAATCCTAGTTAATGTAACTAGTGCTGATTTAATCACATTATATATTATCAGCCCCTTTAATTTTATACCATGTCCTTGTAGGCTGAAGCCAAGCATCTTGTTTGTTAAGTTCAGATTCGGTTCTGAAATGAGCTTCAGGTCTTGAAGATTTTTCTTTCACTGCTCCTCAAGACTCTTGCTTTGTCAGCCTGCCTTCACCGCTAACACATATGACAAGGTTTTAATTTTTTGTTCCTAGGCCCTACTTTGTTTTATTCCACATTGCATTAAAAGATCCCAGATCAGGCCCATAGAGTTACAAAAATTCTTTTGAATCTCATGGGCTGTTCCAATTTTTCTTTATAATATCTTCCAATCAATTAGACCAAAATTATCAAATGAAATAAAAATCTTCTCTTCATTACAATGATCTCAGCAAGCAACAGCAAACAAAGAATGAAAAATCTCCAGCACTGTGGAGGCATCCTGAAGTCCAAGCATCTACCCTTTTATAAATACGGAAAGAATGCTAAGTGCGAATGATACATCGGACACAGAAAACAGACACCAGCAGGTGAAATTTTTACCTGCATTATTCCAACAGAGCTTTTGAAAATAATTATGCCTTTTTTATAGCATTTCAATAAATCCGCACACCTACTGTATTACAACTGTGCAATTCCAAGTATGAAATTACTAATTAAAATGTATTCACAGCAAGGTTATTTCTTGAAATGAAATAGTTCAGGTGGACACAGAACACTCTTGAGACTGCATTAGCCTTTCATCTATCAATAAAGTACATTGGAGAGACAGGAAAAAGAGAAAGATCCTGATTCCAAATTATTCTAATTTATGTGCATGTTTGAAGAGTTATGGGTGAGAGACTTGTGATTTATTACCATACAACAAAACTATTTCATGATATTTCACCTTTCCGCCAGTTCTCTGAAAGCATGTTCATTGTGGAAGTCTCAGAATGGAGGGAAGGAATTGCAGGGAAAATGGCAGAAAGATTGTTGAAAAACATCAAGCTGAGAAGCTACTGCTATCCCAGATGTGAAAAGGAGCAGTTGCATTGAAAGCTGCTACAACACATCATCTGGGTATGTTCCTTGTCTGAGCAAAGCATGTGCTTGCAAGTGGGAAAAAAGGTAAACGGGAAAGTGGACGGAACACAGTTACAAGTGAAGCTCCTCTAGTAGATGAATGTGTGCTTAGAGATATCACATATGATTTCCTGTGACAGCCCTGGTGGATATGAACCTTGGACTTCTACATTTATTGTAGAACCCTGTCATCAAAATTGATGGAGAGCATTTTATGTCCCTCAGCCTCCATCACCAAGTTCTTTCATATTTGATCCAACTTTGTCAGTTCATCTTGTGGTATTATGAGCTAGGCAATGAGCATTAGTCAAAACAAAGCGTTTAAAGCAATTCAGAACAGTTACAGTAATTAAATTTGGAATTGTGAATATGAATATCTGGACTCTACTTTTCCAAAAACTTGCATTCAATCAGCAAACGGCCTTTATCAAAAGCACCAAATGTTTGATCAAAACATTCTTTGTGTTGAATATTGGTTGCTCATGAATAATCTGAAGCCAAGGAATTAAACACGTTATCCATAAATAAGACAGAATACCAAATATCTAACTTCAAATTATGTTCCTTGAAATCTCTTGCAAAGAGCCTGGAATTATTACAGAGCCATGCTACGTTTTCTCAGTTGTGTAACTTGCCACAGGAATCCAGGTGGTAGCTGGATTTCAGTCTGGATGTGATGAAAGATATAAATTTAGATGTCCAGAGTAGGTTGGAATGTGATTTCTCCCATAAAGAAACATATTTAATGTGGGTGCTGACAGAAATACTAATACAATTGATGCTGCCAACTTCCCACCCAACAAAAGCAGAAAAAAATATAAGGAACAAGCCTTCTGCTTTCACTCATTTGAGGGAATGAATCTTGTTATTACCATGATACTAAGGCTCAGAGGAAAAACATAGCAGATGTGTTTGATTTTAATTTTATCTGTGTGGGTCTAAAGATGTTGGTTAAACAATATAACCTTCCACACAGGATGTTTGAGAAAGGAATGTTTTGTTATTTAGTCTCTGGCATAGAAATATGCACAATGTAGAAAGTTTCCATATGTCTAGTTGAAGGTGTTGAGTTACACTTTAGAAGCTCAGAGGAGCCCTGCCCTCAAAATCATAAACAAGGTATAATAACAGAGTCAGTTATACTGAGGTGGAAAGAATGATTACCCAGCATTTTCCATAAAGATTAGTCTATAGTATGTTCTCATCTAATAGGTTCAGTAATTCAGCATTTAAAGTTGTGGACTCAACCCTTCGCTTATTCATTGATTCCAATGCATTGCTTGCCCTCAAAAGTTCTGCCAAGTTTACATAGAAATTACTTGCTATAATGTTTAATTAGAAAACTTAGTCTAATTTGCAAATGTAAGGCAGGGACTTTTTTATCAGGATGGAGTAATAATGTCAGGTAGATTCTTTCAGAGGTTTAAAGCTGGTCTAGTTTATCTGTGGAAATAACTTGGGTTTTTTAAGTGAGCTCAAAAGCATTTGAAATACCTCCAAAATTATTCTGAGTGAGTTTTTTTTGTTTCTGTACCCACCAGAACTGGAAACTTATTGCCTACTAAGACTACTGCCACACCAGCCTGACATACACGAGCTGACTTTTGCTTACCCCAGGCCATATATTTTGGCTTGAAATTCAACACAACAGCACTTCAGTTTGAAAATCTTTATTTCGGGAGGATTTTTGCCTGACAATATTTCTTCCTCTCTTTCTTTCTTCCTTTCTTTCTTTCTCTCCTTCCTTTCTTTCTTCCTTTCTTTCTTTCCTTCTTTCTTTCTTTCTTTCTTTCTTTCTTTCTTTCTTTCTTTCTTTCTTTCTTTCTTTCTTTC
>JANHGB010046281.1:0-21437 GCA_026283785.1 Coracopsis vasa | reverse complement strand
AACTGATACACATGGGGCGGTCACTATAGTGGGGGCAGCACCCAGGGACAGCACCCAGGGACAGCACCCAGGGACAGCGCCCAGGGACAGTGCCCAGGGACACCCAGCCCTCACCAAACTGCTGTATGGCCCGGTCCGCGCTCCAGGGCAGCTCCAGTGTCATATGGACTCGGCGCTTCTGGTTCTTCACCCGTCTGTCTGCTTGGAGAGAGATCCCTGAGCTTGAGGCCTCGGAGATTATTGCTACAAGCTAAGGGAGAGGGAACAAATGAGAAAGGAACATGAGGTCCCTGGAAAACAGCCTCACAAAGCAGCCCAAAGCACAAGGGCAGCCCCAGCCCAGGAAGGGACCCAGGACCCCATCACCTCCCAGCAGGTCACACAGATGGAAAGCAAAGCACGAGCATACAAAGGGCCCCTCTCCTTCCCTCCCCTCTCCGTGCACGCCTGCAGAGGTCCTGAGTCACCTTCTCTCCTTTCATAAACCGCTCCTTCTCCTTCAGGTTGACGTGGTCTATAGAGAGGCCTTGTTCCGCACGGGACTCGAACACGACGGAGCCGTCCGGTCTGCAAACCACGCGGCCCTTCCGCCCCGTCATCTGCGGAGAGAGGCTGTGAGCAGAGGGCAGAGACCTGCACGGGGCAAGTCACTGCTCAACAGATCACAAGGAGGGATCACAGGATCACTCCTCTTCCAACAGGAGCCTCCTTTGCTGGCCCCTTTCTCTGTCACCAAAATGAGGAGTACCTCAGCCACATGCTCCGGGCCCCCAAAGTGATTGATCAGTTCATCCAAGGTATTGAGAGGTAGCTCTTTGCCCAGTGCTTTTACTTTTGCTAGGAGGTCCTGCTTCATCTTTTCCACGTGCTCCAGTTCCCTCAGGCCGTGCGTCTCTCTCTGGGGAGGCAGGATGGGGAAATTACCTGCAATGGAAAATGCAGCTCAGTTACCTGGGAACTGCAAATCACAGAGGGGAAAACAAATTGTCCCAAAGGGCTTCTGAGGGCACTGCCTGATGAGCAGGCAAAGATCCACTGATCCGCAGTAAATGCTGCTGGGCAGGGAGTGAATTCTGTGCTTCCCCATTTGGTGGGGGGGGAAGAAGCACGCAGGGCAAATTCCTCCTGCTCCCTGACCACAGCAGGTTAATGGGACTCAATCTCACAAGCCCAAATTAGACCCTCACAGGATAAAATCTCACTTCACCATCCCAAGCCACCAGCAGAGCCCCACATCAGCCTCATGACTCCACCATCACATCTGATCTCCAGGCTCTCCGGGGCGCTGGGTGCCTGATTCCAGCCGCATCCCCATGCACTGGGGGTGCTGTGCTCCACAGAACAACGTGACACCAGCTCCCCCCAGTAAGGCCAGGGCCACCCCCTGCCCTGCTCACTTCTGTCCTCGGCTGCGAAGCCATTGAACGTGTGCTCCACGAAGATGACATCGTCCGTCTCAAACATGGACTCCGGGGAGGAGTTGAAGTCGCTGTCGAGCCCCATGTCGGAGTCGGTGCTGCTGTCGTCGCTGATCTTGATGACCCCCGTCAGGTCACACACACCCTTCAGAGCCTTGGCACAGCGGCCCCTCTGCCTCCCTGCACCGAGAGGGAGCAGGGTCAGGGCAGAGCCCCAGCCCCGCGCGGCAGCGCAGAAAGAGGAAGAGAAATCAAGCTGAGCTTGCCCCGGATGAAAGGCTGAGCTTGGGCAGAGCCTCTTGGGTGGGAGGGGGCAGTTAGGAAGGGAGGGAGAGAAGGGCAGGGAGAAAGAAAGGAAGAGAGAGAAAGGAAGACCAAGGCAATCTTTCTCAGGGCTGCAGCTGGTTGCACACATCAGGATGAGCACCCAGCCGGTGCTCAGCAGCGCTCACTCCTCAGGGGAAGGAGTCTGCAGGTTCGACTGCTTCCAGAGCAATGTGCAGGACATGGGAAGGTGCCAGTGTTTCGGGATGCTGTTTACTTCCAAGCACAGTAAGACACATCCCTGCTACATGAGAGGGCTCGCAAACCAGCTTGCACAGGCTGCTCTGCAGCAGCAGCCAGCCAGGGTAACCTCCACCATCTGCCAGTGCTGCTGCCCCCCTCTTGCCCCTTTCCCACATCCCACTGGAGCAGAAATCCCAAAACTCTTCTTACCTGCAGCCACAGCCAATAATTTTGACAGGGAAGTGATTTTCCCCCCCATGCTATAGGTAAAGGGCAATGGAGAGACCCCCCTTGCTGCAAGAGGGCTTCGGACATGCAGCCCAGGCTCTTGTGCCATCTGCCCCAGCCAGGGCAAGGCAGCGGCTGAGGGAAGGGGCATCCTCCAGGCCCATGGAGGAGGCGAGGACCTGCCTGGGACAGGGAAGTGGGTTACAGGGAGGATGGGGCGAGTGGCCTGGAGCTGCCTCCTCCAGCCAAGAGCGAGCGACGGGAGATGTGCGGGAGGCGAACTGAAACCAGGGCAGCAAAAAGCACCAAGTAGGGAAAAGGGGAAAAAGGAAAAGCAGCAGCTGAGTGGCTGGGGGGAAGCGCAAGGCAGGAGGTCAGGTGCTGGACAGTGGAGTGTGCTCTTACGTTTTCTTTTAATGCCAGTTCCTTTTTCTCTCTTTCTTTTGGTTGAAGGAAAGTGCTTCTGAATTAGTGATAGAAAGACGCCTCTGAAAGTAAGATGCAAAATTTATTCTAGCTACCAGGAATAGGAACATCTGCCGGTTAGCATGTAGCAACGTGTACCTGAGACCACGGAACCATGGAATGGTTGGGCTTGGAAGGGACCTTAAAGCTCATCCAGCTCCATATTTCATGACAGGGGGATAACTCCTGCACCGTGACCACCAGCGCGTGGTCAGCGCGGCTCCTCGGAGCAGAGCGTGTTTCACCAGCGGGCTCTCCCATGGGATCCTCAGCCATGGAATGGGCGTGCTGAGGGATTGCAGAGCACTGCAATGCTGGGAACAGTGCCTCTGCTGTGGCCTCCCTGCTGCTCCCGAGGCCATTCCCAGGAGATGCTGCAACCAGAGCTGAGCAGATCCCGGCTCTGCGCTACTATGGGGAGGGCTGAAGTTGCAAGACCTTTATATAGCAACTGAGAGGGAGTTTTAAGTGGGAAACACTATGCTGGGAAGCTGTTACATCACTATGGAAAAATCCAGTAAATCCCCGTGTCCCAGCCCCTCTCCATGACCTGACAGCAGAGGGTCAGGCTGTCCAACAAATGGTCTCCACCAAGCGCTCTGATGGGCCAGAGAGGGCCTGCTCGCCCACCAAACACAGCAAAGGGACCAAACATGGATCCCCAGTGGCTTCAGGTGAATGGAAAACATCAGAAAAGGTGGAAAACAAATGTTTCTGTGGGCTGGTCTGCAAATAAAAGAGCAAATGCGCGAATGCTGATCATGTTGAGTGGGGATGGAGCCCCGGTGCAATGAGAAGACAGTGCTGAATGAGCTCTGGGGGGTAAAAAACCAATGTGGAAGCAACAGCTGAGAGCATGGACATGACAACTCGCCCCCATGAGAGAAAGGGAGCCTTGGGAACCAAGGAGGGAGCTCTATGACCCTTTGTGTGAGGGGCTGAAGGAGACAAGGACAGAGGAAGGGCCCTGTCATCCTGGGTGCTGGGGTGACTCTGGGCTCAAAGTGCAAACACTCACTCTCAGGAGCCTCCCTGCCATGAAAGCTGCTCATTTCCCCCTGTCTGCCCTGTGGACAAAGGCTGGGCTGGTGTCATGCACTGAAGAAGCTGCTTACTCTGAACCCTGTTTCTCAGTGCTCTTCCCAGCACATTCCCCTTGGAGAAATCCCCTCAAGTGCTGGAAAACCAGGATGCCACAACCGGAGGCTCAGCAGATGCCAGAAGGCACTCGGTGACCTGGCCAGTGCTGCCGGACAAAGGGCTCCTGCCTCTACAACTGTGAGCACTGACTGGCTTAAAGGGACCTCAGAGTGCTCCAAACCGAGTCCCTGGGAATTCTGTGATAGGAAAAGCACCTCAAGAGACCAAACTGATCCAAGCAGTTGTCAGACTCGTCCTGCACGCTGTCACCAACCTGCATTCAGTGACACAGACCAACACAACCCTTGCCAATAGGGAAAGCTTGGCCTGACCTGGACACACACAGCCTCTGGCACCTCTCCTTGCTTCCACCTGCATTAGAAGTCACTTCAAAAGAGAACAGGAGCAGCCCTGCCACTGGCAGAGCAGGGACACAACTCAGCCCAGTGTCCCAGGGCTCTGTCACCCATCGTGCAGGAACAGCCGGGTTCGTGGGGTGGGCTGAAGTGAGGAGCATGAGCCTCATTCTCTGCTGAATGGGTACCTTGAGTCCTGCTCCTGGCTTCACTTCAGGCACAACCAACCCTCCTTTTAGCTCAGAACAAAGGCAGCACAACCAGGAGACTGGTCCTGCCCCGTACACATGCTGGGAACACTGGGAATCTTGGACCACTCCAGTGACGCCGCCTCACGTTACCATCCCAGCCTCTGGCATTACATGAGATTCTCCTGCTCATTTCTTCAGTGCCAACAGCCCCATTTTCCAGACTCAGACCCCCACAAACTACATCTGAGCTCATGTCTCTGGCTCTCCTCCACCTGCCAATCCTCTCACGTGTGTAGACTTGGAGCAGGCAAGTTTGGACCACAGCAGACTCCAAAATCCATGATCAAGCTCATGAAGTCACATTGAAGAGACAGTGCCCCAAGGACCCAGCTGAGCGTCCTCTCCATTTACAGCTTGCACTGGGTGAGGCGTTAGGGAACTGCACTTCAAGAGCTGCAAGTGACACTGGCCCCAGGGCAGGGCTTTCCCTAGCACCCAGCCTCCCATGCATCCCCCCAGAGGAAAACCAGGGATCTTTAACTCACTCTGCAGCAGAGACAAAACAATTCAGATGCCCATCATTCTCATCCAGGACCTCTCTGGTGCGAGCCTCCCCCGTGGACTGCAGCCCGATGACAATACACTGCAGGACACACAAGAGACAGCACACAAGGTGTCAGAGCAGGAGCACTGCAGGAAACAGCTCCAGGCTCAAGAGGCTGTTTCCCATCCCAGGTACATTCCCCTGGAACCCTGCCCCAAACACTTGCTGGGGCTGCTGATGAAGAACCATCTCTCCCACCTTTCAGCATCCAGACCCTCAGCTATGCCCACACCACAGAGGATAACTGAATACAGAAAGGACCTGACTTTGCTAGGTAGTTTCTGCCTAAAATTTCCAAGTTGCATCCCAAAGGACGACAGAACAGAGCTGTGTTTGAGATGAAGGATCTGGTACCTGACCCAAAATACCCTTTTCAGCTCAGCTGGCCCACATAAGCAAACAGTGGGCAGTGCCTTGGCAGACAAGGCCACGTTAACTCCCCAGTATCATTTACTGTGAATGCCCTCAGGCAGCCGGACACTCACTTCACCCTGGTTAACATGGAGAGAACTCCAGTCTTAAAGAGGTTTCACGTTGCTTCCAAGCCAAACTGAACAAGAATTAACTCCCTTTGGTTGTACTACAAGAAACACCCCAGTTGCACCCCAAGCAGCCTGATGCTGAGCCGGCAGTGAGCTCTCTACCATACCTTGTCCTTGGCCAGCTCCTCCTTGGCCAGCTCCACGAGCCGCCGGACTTTAGCAGCAATGCAGAGATACTTGAAGAAGCGCTGGTGAGCTGACCAGAACTGACCCCACAGGGACTTCCGAGACTCCAGGCCGATCCAGTCGGCTGCGTGCTGGAACACCATCAAGGCCTCTGCCCACTGCAGACAGCACCCAGCAAGGCTGAGTTAATGTTTTAGCTTTCATGAGTTATTTCATTAGTTATTAGAGCAGGCTGGAGTTTGATAATCTGATTTAATGGTGGTATTTATGTCCTTGTGTTGGGCTGAATGAACACTGTGGTCATCCTCTCCTTGGTGCATTAGCATGCTGTCTGCAGGCTCTGCTTTGCAAATATGAAACTTAAATAGAAGCTAAAAAGTGTAAGATTGGGTTTTTATATGAGCTGAGCACGTAGGCCCTTTTCTTTCTTATGGACAAGTTAAGTCTGTGGTCACGGCCACGTTTAAGGGCTTCAAACCCTCCCACATGATTAAACATCAGTGTCCCCACTGCAGCGGGACCAGCTCACCAACTTGGCTGCCTTGTCGTAGACAATCTTGTACTGCTGATCCAGTGGGATCTCCTCGATTCTGAAGGTCACTCCAGTGAAACTGAGCTGCCTGGCAATGTACATTCCACTGACCTTCATATCCATGGCCACGATCTCCATTGCACCAACTCCCCTGGGAGAGGAACACCGCGGTGAAACCCCTTCCTCTGCTACAGGGCAGCTGCCCCTGCAGAACCACCACCTCCCTCTGTCAGGCACTGTCCTCAGGCATTGCACCCATCTCCCAAAGGGAGAAGCCACATGAAAAGAGACGCTG
Organism: Coracopsis vasa; assembly: GCA_026283785.1. Lineage (NCBI taxonomy): Eukaryota > Metazoa > Chordata > Aves > Psittaciformes > Psittacidae > Coracopsis > Coracopsis vasa. Next base: position 15,033 of record JANHGB010046281.1, on the reverse strand, counting down.
GCCATGACTTACCTCTTTTCAATTGCATGCAGGAACTCATCAAACGCTCTGAAAGGGGTGCCCTTCCCCCAGATCCCCAGGCGGCTCATGTAAATCATGTTTTTTGGCTCAGAGGCACCTGTTTGGACACAACTCCCTGTTAGTTGTGAAGAGTTTTGGCTGGAGAAGAGAGCCATTTGCTATTGTGCCTTAGGAAACCCAAGGACCTTCCCAATCATTGCCTGCCATACACTAAGCGGCCAAGCATCACCAGACAGCTGAACCACCAGCCCAAACCAAGTTAAACTGGGGAGAAGTTGGTCTGATTTGCCATAAAGTCACAAGTAATGGCAGTGCTGGGGCTTGGGGCAGACCTTAGCACACCAGGCTTCCCTCTAGCACCGTGGCACCAACACCACCACCTCTCTCTGTGCACATCGCAAGGGCATCCTTCAGATCACAGAGGTGACCACACAGTGCTGGGAGCAGCTTACCTGTGGCACTGGCATAAACAACCCTGGCTTGAGGCAGCTTGTTCTGAAGGTCCAGCACGGCTTTGCCCATTTTAGTCGAGCTGGCGTTTTTGGCTTTGTGGCATTCATCAAACACAATCTGGAGGGCAATGGCAGTTAAGGAGAAAGGATCTGTTTTCATCCCAAGGATGGGAGCAGACAGAAAATACAACCCAGCCTCTTACAACCAACTGGACAACCCAGTATCAACAGCACTGACTCGCTGCATGGAATGATTGGGTTTGCCTAGCCCTGTGCTCCTCAGAGCCTGAAGCCATTTCCCCCTTTCTCTCCCTTCACTTCTAAGGTGTGCCTTGCCTTGTAATGCTGAGGGAGAAGAATGCTGAAAAGGTTAATCCCAGCTGCATTCTTCCCCTCCTCCCATTAACTAATTGCAGAAGAGGAGAGAGGAGGAATGGAGGAGGAGAGAGGAACGTGGGGGGATGCACGTGCTTCCAGCGTTTAAACATCCACCACATCCATCACTTGCTCCCAGTGACTTCAGACGGCCCCAAGCTCTTTGCTCCTTGCTGAAGCACAATCACAACCGTGCAGTTCTTCTCTATCCAGCTTTCTTGTGGCCGCTGTTGCTTTTCTAAAGGATACAACTCCATCAAAGTTTTCCCTGCACCAGTCCAAGATCTGCTTTAAGCGTGTCCTGTGCTGCCCGCCTGCTTGGCTTTCGCCAATCAGAGCAGAGTAAGTGGCAAAGAGGACTCCTTCTGAGGTAGCTGTGTCACCGTATTTAATCTGCAGGAAGAGGAAGAAGGAGGGCACACACTCAGGATGCTTGTCCCCAGCGTGTTGCACCCATCCTGTGCCCACAGCCACCACCACTGACTGTGCAGTGACTGCAGGACACACGCTCCTGCCTGAAGAACAAAACCCCATCTGAGAACAGGATAGACAAAGCCTGTTGGTAGCGGGAGCACTTCTACTTGGCACTGAGATACGGTGATGACAGGGACTTTAAATGTCTGGATGAGTTCCACCAGTCAATGTGTCAGCACATCTGGATGCACGCAGTGAAATGTGGACACCGCCTGGACTTCTATTTCCCGGCCAAGTGAAGTTGCTTTGGTTTTTAGCAACAGTTTTGAGTGTTTAATGGGTCTGAACCCTCTCAGCTGTTTTAAGTACTGCTAGAAAATCATGTTCTCTTTGGCCAGGTGAGATTGTTGCCTGTCTTACTGTCAGGGGTCCCACCTGTAATGAAATACAAGCGAAGAGGAAAACCCCCGTGGTCCCAGTCTGAAGAAAGTTCCATTTAAAGCCTTTCTGGTCTGAAAACAAACACCCCTTTCACTCTCCTAATGGGGTGCATCCAGAGGTGTTGAAAACATGTGGTTTCCATCAACTTCATCAGAGCTGGTTGTTCAATACCATTACAAACCAGAGGAGAGATTAAAGCCCAGGCTGTGGAGAACCCTGTGAATACCCATCACACAACTGCAGTTTCTCTTGAGGAATCCTTTGTCCTCATCGTGGAGTAACTGGAGGAAAACTGTGCTTTCCCCTCAGCAGGACTGGTGAGAAAGGTTCAGGTCCTGCTGTACTTTGCACTTGCCTGGAGCCACTTCTCGCTCCCTGCAGAAGCCAGCTCCATGCTCACAGAGCAGCTCTGCAGAGCATGTAAAAATAGCAAGAGTCCGGAGTGGGAAGAGCCCATTGGGAGGAGGGAACAGCAGGAGCTTGTCTGCTGCTGCCTGTGCCACCAGCCAGGCGGAGGCAGGAATGACTGCTGCTCTACGTACTAAGCAGGCTCCATCTCACTGCTACCGGGGGCTGGTTTTCCAGAACACCATCACACCTTCTCTTCCTACCTTATTCAAAGCATGCACAGGAATGTGGGAGGCTTCAATGTCCTTCAGGTCTCTCTCGGCATCATACTTGAGATCATTGGAGACGCTGAACCTGCGAAGTGAGACGTGGGTCTGGTTATCTCCTAAGGAGACAGGGAGGGCATGCACAGTGATTAATAGTCTGACTAAAGCAGCAGTAGGTGTGTGAAACCGTCACAGCTCCAACTGCCCACACAGCCCAAGACCCTCCAGCAGGCTCCAGTCTGCCACTGACGACAAGCTGCATGTTCTGCAGTTAAAGCCCATGCTCCAGGGGCTCGAGTCTGCACCAGGGAAGTCCACAAATACCCCTCCACAGACTTCAAAGAGAGCAGAGAGAGGCTTGACACTGCACTCCATAATCTGCTGTTTCATAGTGACTCACTCTCCATCGCTGCTGCAGGGGAAATAGTCCCATTTCAGACAGCAAACAGGCACAAAGAGGTGGAAATGACTTACCCAAGGCCGCAGCGTGAGTCAACTATAAAGCCAACATCAGCGCTAAGGAATTCCTTACTCCCAGATCCAAACTAACTCCAAGGTCTTACGGGAAAAGAGAAAACCCAAACCACCACCACCACCATCATCTTACCACAGAGCTTTCTTCCTCCCTTTAAGGTAATTTTCAAAGATGATGCCTGCAACTGTCCGGCCCTTCCCAACTCCAGCCCCGTCCCCGATGAGGAACCCAGCTCGCTGCCCGTTGGGTAATAAAACTTCATGTTGCTGCAAAATCAAGAACAGGACCGGAAATGAGACTAGATTTGCCTTTGCTAACAAAGCTGATAAGAGCATTGCTTAACCCTTTCACACATCCCATCAATGCAAGTGCATTTCGTGCTCAAACAGCGGCAGGAATGGTCAAGCGTCAGGGCCAAGTCAAAGGTTCTCTTTGGGAAACAGCCCACACAGAAGCCCCCAGCTTCAAATAACCCTTTCAAAAGGCATTTAAAATGTCATCTGCCAAAGCTCCTGGAGTTTCGTCACCTGTATTGAACACCCATTCACACAAAAGGCAGTCTCCTTCCAGTGCAAGCTGCGCACGGTGGAACCACGTACCTGGCAGGCATAAATGATGGCTTCCAGCTGTAGTGCAGAGAGCGACCCTTTGTCAGCAACAGAGCGTGGCAGGGAGAGGCTGTAGGTGATGTCAGGAGGGGGGACACTGGACAGAGTGCTCGTCTCTACCACCAGGTCAGGGTGATGCTTCCCAATCTTGGCTAAATGACAACACAGAAAACAGAGAACTCAAGTTCTTCACTCCCAAAAGCACCTCGAAAGGGGACTGCAGACCTCATGTGAACAGTCTGTAGCCCTCTGCTCAGGAACAAAAGGGACAAGCCCCAGCTCTTCGCTCTTCTGTTCTGCTGTGAAGTGCCAGAAGCACCTCAGGCCTCCCCCAAAAGCAAGCAACAGAAAAGTGCTGTGTTCAGTTAGCACAGCACCAACAAGGGAGCAGCACTCCCGTTCTTCCAGCAAATCACAAGCTTGGGCTGGGATTTCCTGCTTGCAGGAAAACAAGGGAGCAGTTCATTAGGCTGGGCCACAATGGAGTTAGCAGAACTGCCCACATGCATGTAACGGCAACACTCACACTTGGAAGGAACATATTCTGCATAGGTCTCTGTTTGCCCCAGCTCTTCTGTTTCTTCCTCCTCACCTTCATCCTCCTCTTCCGCAGGAGCCTGAGACTGGAAAGAAGCAGAGCATTGAGCAGATGTTCTCAGTGGACTATGGGCACAGACAGTGCTGCACAGAAACCCGTAGGGATCCCTCCCTGTGCAAACTCACAAACACAATTCCTCTCATTTATAAACCCCAGCAGCACAAGGAAAACCATCGGCCAGCGCCTGCCCTGGGGGGCAACAACCGCTTCCACAGCGGCTTTCAGCGCCTGCTCCACATCAAATGAGGGGAAGATGTTTCCATGGCTTGGCAGATGCGCTGTGGGGAGCCCAGGTTCTGCCCTGGCCCCAAGCAAGGGACCCAGACCAGCTTTAAACTCAGTACTCAGCAGCATAAAGCCAAGTCATGGAGCCCAAATCCTTGTTTAACATCATGAGGTTCCACCAGGAGAAACAGAAGACTCTCCTGGGGAAGAACAGGGACTTGTGTCTGGTTTTCTTGTCTCCCTCTCTCTGAAGGGAAAACAGAACTGCTCCTGCCATGTCACCAAGTGCCTGGTGTGGATGCTCCTGGAGCCAACCATCGCTCTCACCTGGTAGCTTATGAGGAGCGGGGTGTTGGGACCGGCAGGAACATGGTCATTCGAACTGTTCAAGCCACTGAACGATCTGCTGGGTGAGAAGAGCTGGAACAGAAAGGTGCTGGTGAGAAAGCAGCCTGAACCCTCAAGCCCAACCACTATGAAAACACAGCACCAGCAGGTACTTGTGCTCTCTAACTCGGGTCTTCCACTCTGGACTTTGACTCTTTGTTTGTGAACAGGGCACTAATCCTGGAAACTAATAAATCCTGGAGATGCTTTTGTCAAGATGCACACAGGGAGTCCCTGACCAAGGCAAGCACAAGGAGTGTGAGCAGTCTGTGCATGCCCATGTGTGATGGGAGCTGCAGGGACACCCGGCCCCTGCACCGGCAGCACAAGGGTCCCTCTGCAGAGCTGTAAGGACACAGCAGTAAGATGGGTCACCCTGAAACGCCAGGCAGCAGCTCCAGGGACACTCCCAGCTGGGAAGGCACAGCCAAGGAGATCCTTTGTCTGCTCCCACACAGACAAAATGACACTGGAATTTCCCGGCAGCGAGCAGGGTCAAGCCAGCAGCTCACAGCATCCAGAGCGAGGAGCAGCTCCAGAAGCAACCCCAGGCCAAGTTTAGAGGCTGTGAGGAGTGCCAGACACAGAGACCCAAGCTCCAGCAGCAGAAGTGAAAGATGGGAAGTTCTGAAGCATAAACACTCCGATTATTTCCTATTTTTAAAGGAGAAAAAAAAGCAAGGCAGAAAGCAACAACACACCCTCCGTTCCTGGAAGCCTGACTCAGAATTACCAGAAGGAAGCTGGACGGAAGAGCTATTTTCAGTGCCAACAAATCTGGAGAGCAGGTGAAACCTCTCCACCTACAAATCTGGGCTCAGGCAAAGAGCTTCTTCTTGGGCAAGAGAAAGGCCCAGGCCTGGATCTGCTCAGAACACACTGGGAGGCCAGTCCAGGTGGGACTGGAGCTGTAGCGGGTGATAGAACTGAACTGGCACAATTCACCTCCCAGTTTGGTTTTCTCCTTCCTCTAACGCCGCTATGAGAAGAGGCACACACAGCACACATGAGAACATGGGACATGAGCAGGAGACAGAGCAAAGCCGCTGACAATTGCACAACCCAAGGCTTGGCCTCACTTCATGTTCTTCCTCTTTGCATTATTCTCTGGTTTGCCCCCTCTTGCCATGACTCCCATTGGAAAAGGAACCATCTCACCTGGCTGAGGAGCCAGCTCCCCTCAGCAGAAATTCCCTCCCTACTTGCTGAGCTAGGAAAAGGGTGCTTGCGTTTTCCAAGTGCTGGGAATGAGTTAAAATCAGCAGCTCCCAATACTCCAGCTCCTCCAGGGCCAGAGCTTTGCTTTCCCCATCTTAAATCCAGTGTAAACTGGTGAGATGGCTGTGGAAAAGCACAATGGATTCCATGAACTATTTGATAAGGTATTTCACAACTGCCTTACAAATGAAGCATTAGGGGTGGTTTGACTCCTGCAAACATTTAATGGTGTCGGAGCTCTTCCTCCATCCAGTAGTTACATCCATCTCCTTTCTTTACGGATACCGGCTCTCCCCATGGGCACCTGAAGGCAGCTCTGCCTCCAGCCATTTCCTCCTCAGGCTCAAACAGCCCACCTGAAGGTTTGGTGCTGGAGATGGGGGTTTCTCAGGGCACTGGGAATGTTCTGCACTGCGCTCTCCCTGCGAAGCTTTGCTCCCATTGTGCTCTGCCACCTCCCCAGTGCCAGGGACAGCTGAGATAAAGAGGGAGGAAAGCTCAAATACAGATGAGAGTCTTTCCACACTATCTTCACATTGCCACATGGCAGAAGCCAGTTCATTGTTTCAAAGAGGACAAGGTACAAGGCTGTTCTTAGTAACTGCTCCAGCTACTCCACAGCCAAAATCCCTGCAATCTGACGGAGAATTGTGGTGGTGTAACAATGTGGGCAGGGGTGGGGAAAGGTTATCTAAATGGCTTGTATATTGGGGCAGGATCTCAGCAAAGTCCCCATCGTTTTATAGCAAGGAACCTTCCGTTTGGCACTGGCTTAAGCTTTTGCACAGATCATTCCTTTGCTTCCATCAACAACAGCAAAAGTCTGTTTGAAATTCAGGCACTGAAACCATTGCTCCTCATGAGACAACCTGACAATGCAGGCCTGGGAGCTGCAAACCTGACACTGACATCTCCTGACTAGGATGTGCTGAACTGACACCTCGTCCAACTCAGGAGAACAAAGACCATCACCAAAAGAGCCACCACCACCCTGGCCCAGCCACCTCTGCACTCACAAACCACAGATAAGACAACGTTTAAAATAGCTGGAGATGCTTTGCAACAGGAAGTCGTTTGTAAACGGAATTCCAAGGAGTTAATTGGCCTTATCTGAACCTGCAAGACAAGGGGCAAGGGAGGATGTGGAGATCAACACGCCGAGGCCGGAGATGCGCCGCTGCCCCCGCCAGCCACGTAGCCTCACACTTAGATGACACATTTGTTCCTCACTCACATTCTTTATGCTGGGTTTAGAACAGCTTTTCCCTCTAAGGGTTTCTGCTGCATGCTCTGCAGATACAAAGCTACAAGCTCCTGCAGTGATACAGGCTACTATGTAAAACCCCAATAACAATAGAGACAACAAGCAGCCTTCTCTGTGCTGGGGGATGATCTGGCCTTTAGCTTTCTGAATCCAGTTTACAAGCCTGTGATGTCTTCAGCCACTGCTTTGGTTCAAACAGCTCAGCTCTCTTCCCACTGTCTCAAACTTCAAGTTCAAACTGGTCCAAGGTTACCAGACTGTGTGGATTGCCTGTGCAGCCCTTGCTGCCGGCACAGCCACACAGCCCTTGATCACCCAGCACAGTTATCCACGGGAAGAGGGGCAGTGGAATTCTCTGTCTCCGACTACAGACACTGCAAAGGTCTATAAAGGTGATGGAATCTCAGTGGTTTCAGCAAGAGCTCAGGTGTCACATTTGAGGATCTGCATGAACGGCCTCACAGGAAGTCTAAAGCACGCAGGAGCTTCCATTTCCCAAGTCCAGGCTAGGACCCTCATCTCCACGCCACACTCCAGTGCCTAACCTGTCCCTGAGCCACATGGCAGCAGCATGTCGAAGCAGACCTGCTGCCAAGACTCTGATTTCCCAGCTGTGACAAACAGACAGCTTGCTTTATGGCAATCCAGTCAGACACACTGCTAACTGCAAAATGAAGCCTCGAAACACAACATAACCCCCGAGCACAACAGTGACTAAAGCACGGCCATGCCAGATTTGCCTGCTGGGGTATCCATGTGGAATGGTTTTCCCCCACCATCTTCAAAAGAGGATGACCTAGGACAGGAAAGCAACTGCATTGCTGGGCATCCACTGTAAGCTGAGACCCAGAGACTCGGCAGCTGTGTGTGATAGCAGCTCCACCACCAACCCGTGGTGACTGACAGCAGGTTGTGCAATGGTGAGTAATCTGTCCCAGCAGATGAGGGAAACCAGATGGCAGAACAGAACCACATGTTGCTGTGGGGCTGCGGGAGATCACAGCCCAGGAACACTCGGAGATGTAGAAGGTTGCAGGGACTTTAAACTCACAAAGGAAACACCAATGGGGACTCTCAGGTTGAGACAGAGTTTGGGTTTTAGTCATTGTTATTAAAGTATTCGCCATGGAGAATAAGCAAGTGGTGGGGACAGGGAAGGACCTGTGCTGTGGTGTTCTTCCTGGAGTCCAGCTCTTCAGCACTGCTCCAGGCTGCTCCGGACCTGCTGAATGGTTCAGGATCCATCTCCCTTGTGATGCACTTACCTGCCACGGCTGCCAGAACAAAGAGCCAGTGCCTGCACCACACTCCAGAAGAGTGCACATACCCCTTTGAGGATGTCTGGATCCTCCCCTGCTTCCAGGACACTGAGCTATGTGTAATCATCCCTTCCCTCCCAGAGCAAAGCTGGTAATAGTGAGTACGGAACTGGGTTGGTTTCTCAATTCCTTGGTGCAAACACCATGGGATGAAGCCTGAGGTATTTGGTGTCTGATGGGGAGGATGGAAGACGAGCTGCCCATACCTCTATTTGGTTCTGCTGTGGTGTGTTTACATCCCATAGTGTTGGCACGTGGTTCAGACTATCGGCAGACAAGAAGTCCTTCGGATCCGCAATGTCGGAGAGGGAATCCGCAGGGGACGAGAAGAGGGAGTTGTTGTTGGAGAGCTCATTGAGGTATGAAGAATCCTGCAATGGAGACAGGGCCACAATTAGAGGCAGCAGGATGAGAAGACCCGAGAGCTCCTTTCTCACACCTACTCGCCCGGGAAGGTTTAATTTCTTGCTATGAAATGAGCAGCTCCTTTCCTTCATGCTCCACAAAGCCCAGAAATTAACTTGTAAATGAGGAGATGCTCTCAGCAGCTGCATTAAAACCCCAGTTTATGGGAAAAGGAGGGAAAACACTGACTGGAGAGAAATGCCAGGGCATGGACACAACTGACTCACCCTGTGCACAGCTCTGCACACCGAGGAGGGGAAGGAGGAGGAGTGCTGTCAGTCACCTCAACCCAGGACTGGATTAAAGAAGTCCAAAGTCCTCAGCCTAACACCCAAAGGACCCAAGTATTTCATTCATGCCCAGGAGCCCACAGAGCACCAGCTACTCCTGGGAATGACACAGCTCTTGAATGGCAATTTATAGCACAGCAGTACCCGGAGGCTTTGGATAAACTGAGTCTCCTCCTGCCATAGAGGAGGCTGCAGGAGCTGGTGTCACTTGGGTTTGCCCTTAGACAAATCACATCCTCCAGTCCTTTTCCCAAGGGCATGTGCCTCAGCCCGGACACAAAGAGAATGTGCTCCAGTGAGGAGGAGCAGGCTCTGCCCTGGCTCTTCCTCTGCTGCCTGTGCTGGGATGGTTTTCAACTGGTTTATGTGGTGCCAACCCAGCGGTTGGTTTGAGTCACACGGACGCTGGCTCAGAAGGAGCCTTCGATCCCCTCTCTCCCATCTGTTCCTTGTCTGGGTTTTCCAACCCAGTGGCAAGAACCAACAGCCAAAAAGCACTTTCTGCTCTGGCACAGGTCACTGCACCCTCCCTGGCTCCCTCACTCCACCTCAGCTCTCCTGCCCCATCCAACACCGCTTCCAAACCTCTTCCAAAGCACAAAACCTTTGTCTGCTGTTCACTTCAGAGCAATGCGCTCCCAAACACCGAGCTCCTGCTGGAGAGGAGCCTCTGGCCCAGAGGGACAGATGGGCAGACAGACCCACAGGGCTCTGCCAGCACGCAGCAGCGCTGTGGCTCTTCACAGGGCTCAGGTTTGTCAGCAGCCGGCTCCAGCTGGACCAGAGGACCAAGGGAGGGTGACAATAGCACAGCTGATACGAGGAGGAATCTGCTCATTTCCAGTTAAGGGCCAATTTCCGACTGCAAGGCAGAAAGGCAGCCAAAGGTCTTTGAAAGTCACTTAGCCCTGCCTGACCCCAGATCACAGCACAGTTAGGATTGGAAAGGACCTTAAAATCAACACCCCGAGCCTGCCCCTACTGTTCCTAAGGGCTTCAGGCCAAGAGCTGGGTCAGACCCCTCAGCTGTTCCCAGGTTGCAGTGTTTCAAACCATCGGGACACGTTCCCTTCGCCTTCTTCCCACATCAGCCTCTTTTGGCACCCAAGACCGCCTCTGCTACGGAGCCATAGGTGCACCGAAGGGAAGGTGACCAGCAATGGGGAGCATGGGCACCGTGTGCTGTTTGGATCCTCCTAATCCCAACCAAGGGGCCCCAAAGGGGATGAGAAAGGGCTGCTTGTGTGGCTGTGCTGTATGGACACCCTCCTGCCAGCACCGGGCACCCGCTGGTGTCTGACACCCGGCAGTGCTTCACTCTTGGTATTTCTGTGGCTATTTTGGGGTTTCCCAGAAACCAAGGCTTTTCAGAGCCTGCAGCAGACACCCAGACTTATCTCCGACCGAAGTGAGCTCTGGGAATGGGGCTCTGCTTCACACTCGTCAAAGTAGGAAAACACTTAGGGAATTATGGCCCTTTTTGGCCACAGCAAGTGCCTTGGGCACCCTGCAGCAACCTGCCTGGCTGCCTCCCACAGCCTTGAGCTGACCATTGCTGTTCCCCCCCGCTCCCAGCCTTCTGTTTCTGCCTCTGGGCTCATGATCCCAAGCACAAGCACTGCAGGGGTTCAGCAGCCTCTGGACTGTCACCAGGTCACAGAGTGCCCAGTGGCAGGAGGGAGAGCAGAGCTCTGCTCCCAACAAGCCCTCAGAGCTCAGCTCACACGAGGAGCTGTAAGAACCGGTTTCTATTCCTAACAAGTGAGAGGAGACATCATCATCCTTGACTTTCAATCTAGAAGATGAAAGGCATTTGTGATAATCTGCATGCTGAGAGGAGAAGCGTGTTCTTCCTCTCTCAAGGACAGGCAGGCCTGGGAGGTAGCAGGCTACAGACAAGAGAGAGCTAAAGCAAAGGCTGGAGCTGCAAGGCAAACCCAGCAGGGCTCAGGCAGGGATTTTTCTGGTCTTTTCATGATGAAAAGCTTTGTTACACGGATCCATTTAACTGAGGGCATTTGACTCGAGGGCTTCACCCTCAGGGACGTGGCAGCAGCATCTTGAGGTCTCGGGTCCCACCAGCCTGATTGCTGTGCACTAGGTTAATTCATCTGCATATACTGCACATTGGGGTCCAAAAGACAGGGAAGTGTATGGCTGGAATAGCCATGAGAGCGCTGAAACACAGCCCCAGGCACCCAGCAAGCACCCAGCCTTCAGCCCCCCATGAAAGGCTCCAGCCCCATCACTGCTCCCCCTTCTCAGGGCATCAGCTTGCAATGGGAAGAGGAAATCAGCCTCCAAGACACAAACTTTCAGTGTCCCATTTGTGTTATGTAATTACATTACTGCAGGAGCACTCAAACCAGTGTTAGATCCACCCATGAAGAGCTGAGGGCACAACCCCATTGGGTCAGCCCAGCCTGTCCATAGAACGTGGTGTAATTGTTTAATCCAAGGCTGTGCTGATAACTACAACCTGTGCCACAAACCACACCTTCACTAATTACTCCCCTGCTTTATAGGGAGCAAACGGGAGCAGCTCCCTGTCTCCTCAAGGGAAAGGATCATTCCCTAAACCATCACAGAAGAACAGTGAGCAAGAGGATGCCTCTTCCCAGCGGGATGAAGGCTCTGCCAGACCCACCGGTACTCAGCTTACTGCTGACCCCAGCCAAAAGGTGCTGAGCCCAACACAGACAGAAGCAGCTGAAAAAGAAGATGGCAGCATTAGGGGTAGGAGAGATGGTCCCAGAAACCACGAGGAGGGAAGAGGTTGGAGGTGCAGCAGGCGCAGGGAAGGGGCAATGCGCTGAGCAGAGATGCTGCAGAGCCAGACCTGGAGACGCTGCTCAGTGACCACCCATCCCAGTGGCAGGAGCTGAAGCCGGTTACTCTGTCCCTGGTTAAGGCTGAATAAGAAGAACTGTTAAAGTTTCTCAGTGGGAATAAGAGGGGTTCACAGCAACAGCACTGATTTAATGTTTCAGTGGATGCTCAATTTCTGCAGCAGATGGAAGTTATCCCACAGGGCAGGCTCTTTATTTCAACCACCACCTTGCATCTGCTCGACATAACTCATTGGAATGAGGTTGATTGATTTGGAGGGGGGGGTGTTTCAGATTTTGGTTGGGTTTCTTTTCCTGGGAGCTGCTCTGAGGTCTCCCCTTCAGGAGCCTTCTCTTCTCCAGGCTGATCCAGCCCAGCTCTCTCAGTCTGGCTCCAGAGCAGAGCTGCTCCAGCCCTCGCAGCATCTCCGTGGCCTCCTCTTGACTTGCTCCAACAGCTTCACATCCCTCTTGTGTTGGGGGCCCCAGTTTCAACATTCAACCTCAGGAAAGTGAGAATCAATACAGCTGCTGTACAGAGCTACCCAATATTCTTGGGATACCCATTCTAAGCAGTATCAAGTTGAAAAATAGGAAGTGATACTTGAATGCAGATGGCTTGTTGCCTCTGCAGTTGGAAGCAGCAGGTAAGGATAATGAGGAGGATCTGGAAATTCAGTGTCCACTCTTCATGGTAAGAACTGAACGCTTGACAGTATTAGGAGCAATATGACGAATTAAAATAACAAAAAAAAGATCCACTTATTGTCTAAAACAATGGCATTTTGATTATTCATACAAATAGGCTTTTCCTGGTTTACTTCCTCAGTAATAACAGGTGGGAATAGCTCATGACTACTGATAACCTGGCACCAGAGTACTAACTCATGTTAAGCTCTGACTTCCCACAACTTGTGAGGAGCCCACATGGAACTATGAAAAGGAAAGACCTTGCCAGAAGTAGTGTAAGGTAGACTAAGATCAATAAAAACCCTGGCAGAAAACATCTCTAAATACGCTCCTCTGTACGTACCTGCGGTTGCAGAGAATCCCATACACCAAGCTTAGCTCTCCTACCTCATCTTTGATAAACTCTGATTTGATTCTAGTTGTTCTGTAGTAATCTGTATGAATTCAGCTAACTGAACATGGATGACGGAAGCCTAACAAGTACTATTTCAGTCTCAAAGGCTGAATAGCAGAACTTAGCTGGAATCTGAAGTTTCAAAACACTGTCAGAAACATCATCAAGCACCTCTGATCTAGTGGAAAGCGTCCCTGCCTTTGGCCAGGGGGGTGGAACTGGATGAGCTTTAAGGTCCCTTCCAACCCAAACCATTCTATGATTCTATATCACATTTATTTATTATCAGAATTCCTTCAATAATGGCAATAATGAAAGAAAAAAAAAGTCTATTCAGGCATTTAAACCGCTTCAACTTAGAACTATCTGTTCAGATCTGGTGCTTTCTACTTACATTACAATGTTTATATTGGTCTACAGTAATGCACAGGATTCCTGTTATATAAAAGAAACCAGAATACTGGCTTCTAGGACAGCATTTAAAGTTCAGTTTTGTTAAGCTGGGTTTGTTACAGTAAGTTTCTACATTTTCTTGGAAATAACATTGCAAAATGTTCCTAATACTCAGGTTCCTTATCCCCAGTGTTTCAAATCAGTGTCATCCTTTAACAGTATCAAATTGAAATACAAAGATGATTACTGCAGTAATACCCATAAGCATTATAGTCTGTACCTTATTCCAAGTGTACCAGAAACATAGCTCTGGGAACCACCACTGATAGAGCTACACAGAAAGTACAAATGCTTTAAAACATACTTCTCACTTCTACAACTCTGAACCTAGAAAGGAATCAAGGTAAATGATTTGTAGTTTGTTGAGTATTTACTAACTAAACTATCTGCTACTTAGATATTTTTATACCATTGACGTAGTAGACAAAATGGTTTCTTCCATCATCTGAAACAAATGCAATGAAACATTGGTGGAAATTTCTATCACAGACTATTTCCTTGACTTTCAGAACTTGCCATTTAGCCAGCTACAAATGAAAGGGCAAAGGTATTTGGCTGATGGAGACAATGAAAAATACCCTGTCTATACAAACATTCCCAGCCACAGGCACCTGGACCACAATGTTTCTTTCCCTGGATGCAGAGTGTTTCAAAGCATTTAGTCTCTCCATATATTATATATGCAGTTGTGGGTCTGCTGACTTAACTGCTGGGTTGAGAGGATTCTTGCATACTCTGTATGGCTGAGAACATATGGAAAATTCAGCTGAACACACAGAGCAGAGATCGAATCCCCTGAATCCAGAAAGCGCTTAGGATCAGGAAGTTCATTATATAAAGCTTTAAGGATCCAGATCAAAATCATCATTGTATTTTGTATTTTCTTTCTGTTATTTCACATATAAGATCCCATGACATGGTCTGGTGTGAGGCGCCCCTGCCCATGGCAGGCGGTTGGAACTGGATGATCTTAAGGTCCTTTCCAATCCAAACCATTCTATGATTCTATGATTTTTTACCATCACAAGCACTCCAAGTTTCAAAATGTTTTTACAAGGTATCTCTGTTGCTCATAGATTTATCTGTTCCTGCGATATTTATTTCCTTTAAGACTCTGCTCATATTTTGAGTTCAAACCCAAAGATCAGACCCTTGATTCCCAGGCTCCCTCAAAGCACAATGTTCCTACTCTGGCACACAGATTCAGCAGACCTCAAAATACACAGTAAACCTTCCGCCTCTCTACATGTACCTACATAGAAAGTATGGGAAGGTGGTGTATTCAACTAAGCCAAACAGAAGCCAAAGCACAGGACCTTCTTGAATCAATTCCTTGCCCTGAAGCTGAATTACTGAGTGATGGTGAAGACTTCACCTTTGGGTACCCCAGTTTCTAAAGATGCAAAATGGAAATAACCAGTTAACCTAATGGATATGCAGCCAGAAAACATACGTACTTGGAAGTGTTTTCATAGCATCATAAATTGGTTTGGGTTGGAAGGGACCTTAAAGCTCACCCAGTTCCAACCCCCTGCCATGGGCAGGGACACCTTCCACTAGAG
>JANHGB010046280.1:16706-38367 GCA_026283785.1 Coracopsis vasa | reverse complement strand
ACACATTGCAGCAGAATGCCCGGGAGCGGACTCGGGAGAAGTTGCATTCCAACGGCCTTTTAGTGGGGAAACAAAGAGCACTGTGTCCAGTTTGGCATTCCCAGTACGAGCAGTGCATTGATATAATGGACCAAAATACATTTTAGCTATAATTCAGCTGGACTGGATTCCAGAACTAGTGATTTATACAGGATGAGCTTTGCAGCATTGACTCAGATAACAATACAGGTTTTTCTCCAGGAACACCATTCCATAAAGGCAAGACTACTTATTTATTTGTATCAGTTTCAGCTGGGATTTTAAGGTCAGAAGAAGAGTAATTTTTTTTCGACAGGAACAACAAACCTGACCAGTTTGACTACAATGGATGCCTTTTATTGCAAGTTTATGCCTATAAAAGAGTAGAAGCTAGTACAGATGTGTACAGACAAAGCCTAGACATTATTATGTGACAAATAAGACCCTGTATATCAGATTGCCTACTATTTCTGCTTGGTTTTCCCATGGTTTTGAGCTACCTTTCCTTTGGCTTCTTATCCCTTGGCTTCTTATCCCTCTTCTCACAAATAGGGAGCTACACCATGCTTCTTAGTTGTATCAGCAGCTATCTACAAATTTCCCATAGTTTCTCTACAGACCAGAACTAAACTCCTCCCCAGTCATTTCACATTATTTTATGTCTGCTACCTGAAGATGAAAGGTTTCTTACCTTCCTTGTCATATGGGAGCAATAATAGGTATTCATCAAGTGCAGGGTTTTCCAGAGAGACAGTATGTGAAAGCAGTACCTGAAAGTTCAACAGAACTATGTATTTCAAAGTTGCATCCAGAATTGCAAAATTCATGTATGTTGTACCTCACCAGTGGCCTCTTGTATCCCCAAACCTTCATCTTGTCCATACATGAAAGGAAGACAAGCCCCGGACTGTTGCTTGGCACTGGAACCAACTGCCCAGCAGCTCATATCCAGACAGCTAAGCCCTTTCACCTCTCTAGAGCAAGGTGCCTGCAGCCAAATTCTGTCTGGGGATGGCCTCTGGCCAGTGTGAGTCCCCACATGGTGCCCAGGCATTGTCTGGAGAAGCACGAGCTGGTGTGGGCTGGAGGTGTACTAAAAACTTACAGTATGGGCAGGTATATGCCAATGCTCAGTGCTATGTCTTGTCCCTGCTTAACTTGTTAGGATAAACCTAGCCACAACCACCTACAGCTCTTGTATTTATGGGCTTTTCCACTCTCTCTTGGTCATTGCAGAAGAATGGCCTCTTTTAAGACAAAGCTCAACTGCAGTTCAAGAATCATGTTAGCGAGAGCTGGAAAATAGCAGGCCAGTATATAAATTGTTATTATTTATCAAAAGTGACTGTTTAAGGTGTCTTTTAAGGGCTCAGATGATTGTTCGTTTTCAGGAAGCAGATTGGTAGTAACTCAGAGAGGAACTGGGGGTAAACCCCAAAGTATCAGTCAAATTCTGGAAATACAATATTAGACAAGAGGTGACAGATTAATTACTTGACATCTATCACTTACAGCCCGGTCTCTAAAGCTCCAAAAGACACAGTTTTATTTTAAGGCCATGTTTCCACACCCTTCTTCTACAGGATCCTTGCACAACTCAATGGAGACACATCCCTGAGGGGATGCAATGTCCCTGCAATGTATGCAATGTCCACAATGTCCATTGCAATGTATGCAATGTCCCTGCCTGCCATTTATCATTGCACTGGAAGTGCTCATGAATTACTCCCCACATATACTAGTTTATTTAGAGATAATTCGAGTTGCCACATGTGTGAACAAGGCCTTTCATTGAAAACCTAGGAGCAGCCAGGCGGAGGGAGGGCTCATGGGGAGCCATGATAAAGTGTTTCAAGCAGATGACACCCTGAACAGTTCTACCTCTGCAGTGCCAGCAGAGAGCCCACAGCACAGGGAAAACATCAGCGCAAAGAGCTGGCACTTTTTGCTCAGCCAAAACCCAGGAGTTCTGTATATTTATTTAAACTCAGCTGACTATTACAGTGTACACATGTAATACTGACCACGGGTGCGGCAATGACATGTTTCAGTGGTGTGTTTTTGCTACTGACCCTTTACAGCCAGATCAGAAATGGGTAATGTTAGTGAAAAGAAAAAGAACTAAAAAAGATTGGAAAATGGGAGAAAAAAAACCACACTTTTCTTATCATCTTGAAAGAACTTGGGGTTTGTATTAACAAGGTCTGGGTGGATGCTAGGTTTCCATCCTCCTAGAGGGAAGGCTTGAGGACATGCTTCATTAGTAAAGATAAAAGAAGACTAACACAGTACCTAGCTACCTGCTCTGTGACTATTAATAAGTGTTAAGCAATGTCATGTCGATTACCTTACAATTACAATAGTAATTACAATTACACCTTAAAATTTGAATCCATAGGTGTGGAAGAGGATACCCATGTGCAGCTGTGCATTGGCAAATTCCTGCCTAGGAGGGTAGTCTCGTTCAAAAGCCCCACATGAACCTCCCTGATCTTTTTGTAATTTCCCATTCAGCCCTTGCTGCTCTCCTCTTGCTCTTCTCAGAAGCCAGGCTGTGAGCCACTAACTGCTGATATATGAAGGATATGGTCACTTGATAAGCTGAATAAGAAAAACCCATCTTTTGGCAGTGGAGAGCATGTATTCCCTAGTCTTAGTTAATGTGGTAGTTATTAAAATGCAAAAATAGCAGTTCCAATGCAACTACTATGGTATCATTGGATAACTTCTTTATTTCAAAGCTGGAAAGTCTGGGCTAAAGATATGTAGCTTGTTTTGCAACATGAAATAAACATGTGGGCCTGAGGGTGTATGTTGCTAGTGTAATTGTGCCAACTAACTGCATTCATTAAACAAATATTGATATATATAATTATTGATAACAACATCAGTCTAAAACTAGGCCACTTACTACACTGGTCTGTGCAAACTTTACACAGACCTTTCAGCTAATGACTGACCTCTAAAAGAACTCTAGCTACCTCTCAGGATGTGACAACTCCATCTAATGAACCCCATCATAGTACCAGACAGCAGCACTGAATATCACAATAGTCCCACGAAATGAAGCTCACTCTTTTGTGGAGATACCTGTCTTCCAGGTACTGGCAGGGAGAAAAAAATCTTGACTGCTGAATGCATGCTAGGCTGAAGACCTTGTAAAACAGAACTTACAAGAATAATATCAGTGATAGCTCACGCCACATAGAACTGCTCTTCTCCTGGATCTGCAGACAGGATTATTCCACCATCAGCAAGAGCATCTCTAGAATCAAAGTCACGACTAGATGCCACTATGAACCATTGTCATTTTCAGCTCAGAATTTGTCCTGTTTAATTAATTTGGACTGGCATCAATACACACAAGGACCTTCTGCTCTTTGCATGTTGTCATCCATAGTGCTTTAAGCAATTTTTCTGGTGTCAAACACATTATTCCCCACTTAGGGGAAACAAAAAACAAAGAGTAAACAGCTTTGTGTGGAGAGACATCTAGTCTGAAGGCTGGTGAAGAACAAATGCTATGCTCACCTACGAAAAGGGAAAAAAAGGAAGATCCAGGAAACCACAGACTAATCAGCCTTGTTTCAGTCCCCAAGAAAAGTTTGGAACAAGTCCTTACAAAAGCTATTTCTACGCACACAAATAACAAAAAGCCTATTGTGAAAAGCCAACATGGATAGACTGGAGGGTCAATCACACCTGACCAAGCAACTTGCTCAGCAGATGAGGGGAAAGTTTTGGACATAATATGCCTTGATTTTAGCAAGGTCTTTGACACAGCCTTCTTCAAAATCCTTTTTGATGAGGTATTAGGATATGGGCTGGACAGATGAAACACAAAATGGTTGAGAAGCTGACTAAACTGTTGAGCTCAGGGGGTGGTGGTTAAAGGCTCAAAGTCACGCTGGCAGCTGGACACAAATTAATTTCTTCTGGAGTCAATGCAATTCAGCTTTATGGATGATCTGTAAAGTAGGACTGAATGCACTGTCACCAAATGTGAGGATGAGCCTAAGCTGGGAGAGGAGGTAGATGCGCTGGAAAGAAAAGCCTCCATATAGAGATCTCAACAGGCTGTTGAGATTTGGCCAGCAAGAATGAGGTTTAACAAGACCTTCAGCAGAGATAAATGTCAAGTCCTGAACCAGGGATGGAATAATCCCAAGCAGTAGCACCAGCTGGGCACTAGCTGGGCGGGCAGTTGCTCTGCTGGAAAGGCAGAGGGTGTCTTGGCAGATGGCAAACTGAAAATGAGCCAGCCTTGTATTCTGGCAGCAATGAAGGCCAACAGCATCCTGGGATGAATTAGTAAGACTATTGCTGGTAGTAGATGAAAGGATGTGATTTTCCTACTCTGCTCAGCACCTGTTAATCCACACCTGGAACACACTGTCCATTTTCTCTCTCCCCATTTCAAGAGAGACATTGAAAGCCTGGACATGGTCCAGCACAGAGCGGATCAACAAGATGAGCTGGCTGGAGAAGTCACAGTGGAATGAGTGGTGCTTGCTCACCCTTGAGCAGAAAAGGCTTAGGGTGGGGAACTCAAATCACTGCCTTCCAATCCCTAAAAGGCACTTGTGGAGAAGATGCATCTCTTCTTGAAGATGCACTATGACAGGAGAAGAAGCAATGGGCACAAGTGACTTCAACAGAAGTTCCACTTTAGTGTTAAAATAAGAAATCTTTGCTGTGAGAGCAACTAAAGAGCAGGATCAGTTGTCTGACTAGAGTGGAATCTTCCTCTTGTGGAAGTGGCTTGACTGAGCTTTGAAAACCTAATCTAAGGCCCTACTTTCATCAGAAAGGTGGACCAGCTGGTTTCAGGAGGTCTCTTCCAACCTAGACTTGTCTGAGCTTCTGTGTTTTTCAATTCTTCTTAATATATACTTTGCTATTTATTTATGTTGGGGGACGAAATCGTCCTGAGCTTTTCAGTTTGGAGTAGAAAGAAGTAAGGATGCAACAATATTTATTTTCCATGAGTGTCCAAGATACAAAGAGTTAAAGATCTCTTTAGTTCAGACAGCAGCTCCAGCTCCCACATATTCAGACTTTTAATGGCCTGAGTTGCACCTTAACCTGGACACCTGGCAGACATCCTCCCTGCCAGGTTTCTGCCCAGTCTAACCCTGCCCAGAGGGGCAGTGAGTCTCATACTTCTTGCTGGCCATGCTTCCCCTGACTATGGACTTGTTTCGTGCTCCACATCATGTGCCAGCCCAAAGCAGAAGCCCTGCCCTTCTGCCTCCTGGACATGAGCTGACATGCATGGCCTAGCCTTCAAGTGGGTGCAGCAACCTCCCATGAGAGCTGTAAAGTAAAGACAAAACTGGCTGTAGCCAAAGGTCTCAGCCTACCAGAAACCTCTGTCATGGCTTGAGCTATGAACCCAAGAGATGAACATAGTCTCACACACAGTCAGGATCAACAAACTGTGGCAGCAATAAGAAGGCAAAGGATGGAGCTATGGAATTTTCAGCTGGGCACCTTTAAACTTGCCATCCCACCCACCGTTGACTGTGAGGATCCATACCAAGATGGACATGACAGAAGGGTGGGTTTATCACTCACACCAACACTCTCCTGCACCTCCTCACACGGGCAGGACAAAAGGACAGCCAGCCTTAGAAGGAGGCAGCCAGCAACTGAGGAAGTAATAGGGATGGCAGCAAGCTGGACCAGCACCAGCAGCATGCACCAGGGCCAAGTGCTGTGGCACACATTTGGGGTGGCTTCCACTGGTGTGAAATCCATCACAGAAACCACACCTGAAAGAGCTTTTCTCCAGCATTGCTTCAGATAGAAATACCTCTCCAAATTGCTTCAGATAAGCAGTGATTCCTACCCTGAGGAACTGGAGACATCTTTATACCACACTCTTCCCTTTCCTGGCCCCAGCTCCCAGCTTGCCATAAATGAGAGCAATACAGACACCTCTGTCGCTATTAAGCACAATGAGATGTCTGAGACAATGGGAAGCTGCTCAGAGCCCTTGAGGTACTTGGGGTGATGCCCAGCTGTGTTTTGTTTGGCCTCATCCACAGGCTTCCAGGAGACCCTACGTCACTGCTCCCCATCCCAGCAACACATCAGGGCAGCCACACAAGCCAGGGAGGAAAGCAGGAACATTAGCAGCAGGGCAGGCAGAGGCCAAGCAGCCGCAGTGGAGCCACTTGGAAATTAGAAAATAGACAGAGGAGGCACCTATTTTTGTGAAAATGATCTGCAATTAAATTGATATGAACTGTCTGAGACCATGCACAGGAAGACAACGTGCGTTTGAAAACAGGCATGAAGCACAACCTCACAAAGGCAGGAAACTGAGGTGTTCTTGTATTTATACCCGTTTCCCACATAACAAGTTTCAGTTCACTGTCTGTCCATCCTTCCTCTGCTGAATACATGGCCTGAAAGGAACCAAATATGTCAGAGAATGGAAAGATGATGAGATTTTGATCCACTGTGTGAAAACAGCTGAGTAAAGGAGAGAAAGCTTAAAGCTGTCAGCCCAGCATGGAGATGAGTTCAGGCACTATCAGAGATCAGAGGCCTTGGATGGCGACAAGCTGTGGACCCAGAGCTGTGAGTACAGGGAAGACACAGATCCTGTCTGGAGATATGAAATGGTAGTGGGCAGGTGACTGGCTTGAGTGGAGATGGGACATGGACCTCCCATGTTAAAGAGGAGCTGCTGCTCAGTGCTGGTCTCTGCAAGCTCTTGTGTGTACTTGGTAGAACACGGGAAAAGCAGGCACACTCAAAGAAACAGTGAAGGTTGGTGAAAGCAGCATTGCCCAGAGCTCTGCTTTTCTCCCTGCAAGCACAGAGGTGGCCATGAGCAATAGGGTAGACCTTGGGCTGCCTGAGGAGGGGGCAGCCCCAGCTCCTGCTTCCCCCCTTCCCTGAGCAAATGCAGCTATAACTGCTGAACCAGCTGCAGCAGAAGCATTTTGAGATAAATCCCATCCTGATATATACAACTTTGCACAAAAGAGGACACCGCCTTGGAAGGACCAAGTGTGGATGACAGGCATGACAGTGAGGATGACAAACATTGCAGTCCTGGCTATAAAGAAAATGTATTGGGCAACGTATGTTTGAGGCCTCTCAACTGGTTCAAGGTTCAAGCATAACACTCAAAGTATGACGGAGATACAAAATAATGAAGACAAACTGTGGTGGTGTGGGAATGACAAGAAGTGGTGGGGATTCTTTCTCTTATCCAGGCAAATCCTCCTGTGTCTTGTCTTAGGCAACTATTTCAAATATCTCACCAATGATAAAAGGGGCATATCCTAATTGAAGGTTAAAAATGGGAAATCCTCTGGCCGACAGAAGGAACATCAATCACAAGGAGGTATGCAGGAGATGGCACCTCCACACGGAGAGAAACATCAACAGTTTCACAAGAGCTGCAGACTACTCAGAAAGTGCTATGTTTTAAAGCTTTTCTTGATCCTGAGATGCTTAGTTCTTAACTTAGCAGATGCTGAGGTCCTTATCAGCACTGGAAGTTTAGGTGACTTGGCAATCTTCCTCAATATTTTCTTTACAATGAATAAACCCCACAAGCACAACGCAAGTTACAAACTGCCTTGACTTCCAGGAACAAGGGGATGGTTCAAAGAATGCAACCCTGGAGTCCCCAATGGAAAAAGACCGTATCTCAAGACAGAGCCTTCCCATCCCCACCTGCATTTTTTCAGTCAATTTTCTACCCCCTGCACTTTCACTATGAGGCAGTCGGGATGTCTGTGCAGCAAGACTCATTCCAACTGGCAGCTCTGGATCAAAGAGCACTGGAAACATTAATCAGTGTGCCTAATCATTTCCAATCGCAAGAAACTTTTCTCTGTGACCTGGCATATAAACACCAAGTCATTTCATTCACTGGTTGACGGACCAGAAACCAAACAATCCTTATCGTACCTAATTCATCTTACTCCTCCGGGTTATAGATGGATCAGCCTGCAATCCTCCAGCAGCAGTGGCAAACTTTAGGCGCTTTACTTAATCAAACTGATTAGCAACCTGTCTGTAGTGCCTTTTATCTGTTGGTGCCAAAGAAGTTTACAAGCATTAAGTGCATCTAATTTTGAGATAGCAAAGCGAGATGTGGTTACTATATTCAAAAGCACCTTCAGTAATGAGGGACGGCTCTTGTTTTAAGGGGGTGAGGAGGTTCAAGGCAGCAAGTTTTGCTGATGCATGAAAACCGCTTTGAAAATTAAATGAGCGAATGGCGAAGTCAGGGAGGGAGCCCAGGAATTCTGATTGCCAGCTATCTGTGCTGCCCGTGCTACCATATGGTCTGTAGCAAAAGGAAAGGAATAATCAAACCAGACATCTGTGCCCAGAGCCTTATCTACTTGGGCACCATCCTCTGGACAGCCACACTCTGAGCACAAACAAAGGGTGATGAGATATCCTCTCCCCTTGGTGGATCCGCAGGGGGACAGGGTGCCTCCTGCACTGGTTCAGGTTAATATGTGTGTGATCACCACCTGTTTGGGAGTTTGCTTGCACAGTAACATTGATTTCTCACCCAATAGCCAAGGGCAGAACAGCCCTGACACCGTGCAAGGAAAGCTGACAAAAAGCTGAGGTTGTTGCAGCTTTCCTCAGTTTTCATGTGAGTGTCCCTGACTTGGGGGAAAAAAGAAAGAATTAAGCCAAAGGTCAGCATGTTCCAGGGCAGCTTGTTCCTGCTTTGAAGGAGAGAGAAGTGAGGGGTGGCACAGAAACCTGCTGCTACACCTGCCAGGCTCTCACAGATAAGAGCTGGTGATGGAGCCCTGCGGGAGCAGTTTGCAAACCTGCACAACCTGCCTTGAACCTTGCCCAAAACTGTCCCATGCTTTCCTCTGGTGCATAGAGCCAGAGGCAATCCAGCTCCCTTTCTGCTCCGTCCTGGGCACAGAGTAATACTTCTTTTCCTTGCCTTGGGGAAGAGGTGAAGGGCTGGAAGAGATGCATGAGCACATGGAGACTTCCTTCCTACATCAATTTAACGCCATCTGCCACGGTAGAAAGTTAAACGAAGGATTTCCTGGTGGAAAGGCTGCCAACCCGAAGCTTGGGAGAGCTGGATTTCAACACCTGCTCAGCCACAGGCTTGCTGCCTGGCCATGTACAAGTCACTCAAAAGCCACATGTATAATGGTACTGACATATCTGGCTACTGGAAGGAAGTCCACGACGCCGAGCTGGTTGGCTGCAGCGGATTAAGCAGCTATGAATAGGTTTGGCATAAGGCAACACATCCAATGATGGCTGCCAACCAGGGTAAGAGGAGGTGCCAACAGGAGCAGATCTCCCCCAGATCTCTGCTGTTTGAATCAAACGGCTCTGCAGGAGCCTGCTGTTGGTGTGGGCAGCAAGGGGCTGGTTCACCCTCCGCTCATCCAGCACCTGCAGTGGCTTAGCACATTATCCTTGCTTCCATCTCCCTGCCACCCAGATTCCCGCAACTATTCACAGACCCCAAACTGTGCTTTATCCCTTTGATTCCCAGTCCCAATCTGCTGCAGAGGCTAATAAACCCAATTGGATAGGCAGGGTACAGACAGGATAGCTGGAAGCAGTAATACTTTCAGCAGCTTCAAGAAGCAATGCCAGGACTGGTCTCTGGGTACCTCTTCTCTCTCTGCAGATGGCTGGGGACAGGGATTTTGTACCTCTACTTGTCACCTGGTGGTCAGGCACCAGGAAGAGTGAGCTGAGGCTTTAGATACGGAGTTATGCATAAACTCCGGGCAGCTCTAAAAAACTAAAGCAGAGCCATATCTCCCTTCAGTTATGAGCAGAGAAGGCCGTTTCCTGACCTGACTGAGACAGCACCACGTTTTGGTAGCATCTCAGTACCCTGTGGTACAGGGTCCCAAGCAGGCAGAAAACACCCACTGCAACAGTGTCACTGCAAATCACTCCAAACACCTCCCTCCTTTCTGAGAGGAAACAAATGCTGCAGAAGGCGGGTGTGCATTTAGTGACAAAAAAACCCAACTTGTTCTTAATAAAGTCTTACCAATCACTGCCCTCCCCTGTGCTTCCTTGTCTCTTTTTAGATCACTGTCCTTTCATTCCTGCAAAGGCAGCTGGAGGAGCACCTGGTGCTGCACCGCTGGGGCCCAGCAAGTGGGTCAGGCTTAGTACAGGACCTCCGGGGACCACTCGGGATCTGAGAGCTGATTAAAGTTTCCATAGTATTTTTGTCTCGGATGGCGTCGGATGGCGTCAGATGGCTCTTCATTAGGTGCTTTGTTCTAGCAGCTCCTTCTCACTCATACAGGCAGTGAGAGGGGGGCTCATCTTGTGCAGCTTCACACATCCAAAGTGCAGGAGTCCACATCTCAGTCAGCTGTCTGGCCTTCCCCCATACTTGCTGGAGGACAATACTCATTACCAGGGGGAAACCCATCTATTTGAGATGCCTGCCTTAAAATGAGATAGCTCCAAAGCATTTTGACCTGATGGGTTAAACTATTGTCCAGTGTTGCGGGAGAACTGCCATACCCCAAGGATCGAGGGAGGAAGGTGCTGGGAAGTATCAGATCTCTGAGCATAAAGGCAGAAAAACCAAAATGATCCATCCTGCTGTTAGTACAATGCAGATCAGTCCCTTCCACGCCAGACCTCTACATAATAAGCCCAGTATTTTAGACTAAAGCTGCAATCCTAGAGAGACATTGTGATTTCCTCTAAAACCTGGGAAAAGGCATAAAACTTCCTTCTGCAGCCCAAAACTGCTGACTGAAACTTTCCTGCACTAGATGTGGCACTCAAGTCACCCCTTCTATCCTTCATCGCAATTAGTCAAACAAACTGAGCTCCTTAAGCCTGGAGTTCTGCTTTGGCAATCCCAAATCATTTGTGGCTCTCTAGATTCTTCCTGGCATTTTCCCACCTTTTTCAAGTGCAGACACCAGCCAGTGTCCCCCGTTTAAGGGAGACACACATACACCCTGCTCCTACTTGCTCTCCAGAGTTGCACAGATCCTTTCTGTCCCACTGCTCCATCGAGTACCCACTTTCACATGATTACACATGAGGACCCCTCAAATTCCCTCCCTGACACGGTGTTCCCCACGCAGTCTCATTTAGGCTTTAGATGGAACCTAAACTTTGTTCCAAACTTTACTGCAATACATCCAACTGTCATAAATGAAGGAGTTTTTTGCATTGGGTCTATTTAATCAGATACCAGCCTACAAGGGCTGGTTATATCCTTACTGCCAGACAGCGTGAGGAAATGTCCCCAACACTGGAACTCAAATCATTCCAACACTGCTCCTTTGTACCTTCTTGGTTCATGACAACTAGCACCCTCCTGACCAAGAACTAGGAGCAAATGTGGACCATTTCCACTAACCAGCTGGTTACGCTCCCCAGCATGGAAAGCCGGAGAGTTTATGCCCTACGGATACATGCTGTGCCATGCCATTTGGAAAACTGACAGAAAGCAGCCTTGGGTGCATCAAACCATCTCATTGTTCTAGACTGGTCTAAAACCCTGACTGAAGTCCCTGTTGAGGTCTGGGTAGAAGCCTTGCTGTAGGACAGGAAGTGAAGTGGGTCCAAGTCGCTGCAAAGACAGGCCAAGCCTGGGGCATACAACAGGGATGTCCACTGAACCACCAAAACCTCTGAGTGCAGGGTGGCACCATGTCACAAGCCTCATTTGGCAGGGAGGAGAGGGCTGCAGTCAGCAAGCGCTCTGCTCATGCCTGTGTTTTCATTCCAGCTGCATACTGGGAAAGAAAGCAACATTATTTCACATTATTTCCATTTTCATTATGTTCCTACCACTTGACATCCCTCTTCTTTTCTCCAGTTATCGCATTGCTCTGGGCTTTTCCCAATTTCCCTGTTTTCACAAAGTGCTGTGTAGGACTGGAGTTGGGACTCTTCCACAGCCAGGCAACTAAGGTGTGTGTCCCTGTGTTGCCAGCTTCCGCAGCCCTGGGTTTGGTGGCTTGCAGGAGTAACTGGACACTAACAAAAGCACATGAGCTGCTCTTCCTCCCATTTTTGCCTTGTTGTAGGATCCTATGGTGCTCAATTACCATGGGGAACAGAGAAGAGACAGTTGTTGGCTGTGCTGTGGTGATGAGCCAGTCCTCAGATGTTTGTTAAATCAGGGCTGGCATTAAGCATCATTCATTCCTGTGGTTATTACAAGCCATAAAAATCAACGTAGAGTTGCTTTTTCCACCCATACTGAAATTTAAGTAACAAGCCCAATTTAATTCTCCTTCTAGGACAATTTCAAAGCGACACAGTATGATGAAAGCACGAGAGAACAGATGGGTTTGTTGTCTGCATGCTACCAAGGCTTTTCATGGAAACTCATAAAAAGCCCAACACTGACTATGTGATTCATAAATTCTAAAAGCCAAGAGAAACCAGCTAAATGATTTTGTCTGACCTCCTGCCTAATGAAGACCGCAGAATTTCATCCAGTGATTTCTGCCTGAAGCCCAGTAATTTGTGGTTCAAACAGAGCATCTCGACCAGCCTACTGTCCAGCTTTGATGTGAGCACATCGAATGAGGTGCTAACCACTTCCCATGCAGTCAAAAACTGACTCTTCTACAGGTTGTCATCATCTCTTCACCACTGCATAACTTGCCATAGCCTTCACAAGGACATGACCATTTTTGTGTGCTTTTGCCCTTTCTGTCAAAATTCTCAAGCCATCAAAAAGAGGGAAAATGGAGATTCTGAAGCACAAAACACCAAGCAAGGACACACCAAGAGAAGGGCAATACAGCATCTCAACATAACCTTTCACTGTGGTCAAATGGATGAAATATATGTTAAAAAGCAGCTCAAGGTCCACTCTTTTTCCTACTCTACATGACACAGTGGGAAAATTATTTTGGTTCAAACCAAAGGTTTTCCAAACTTACACCTATTTGTGTGACTTGTAAAGAAAACACATTTATTTGGTTACAAAACTAGTTCTTTCTGCCACTTCTAAAGCTTGCTACAGTTTCACGGCAATAAATATTTCCACAGCTGAGACCTTTAGTGGCCAGAGCAAAATCCACTTCAAAACCATCCCTTGCAAGACAGGCCCAGGAAAAAGACAGCTCGCTGCTGACTACACCTTCTAGCTTTTTGTTTCCAAATTTCTGTGGTTGGAAGCACTGATGGGGTAAAGAAAACTTTTCTTTTTTTCCTTTGTTTTTATTCAGGAAACAAACCCAAAATGGCAAAGAGCCCAGGAGGCTACAAGACCAGACTCCTCTTAGGTGAAAAATATTTACATTGAGCACTGTATTAACACCAGCTCCTCCTTCCTTGTATCCTGTAAATGCAGTGTCTTTCTCATTGCTGCTTTCAAGGAGATGCTTTCTCACCCTCTGCATCTCACCCTCTGCCTGCATGCATGCTATGGCCAAAGCCAGGCTGCAAGTAAGTTCTCAGGGCAGCTGTCTATGGCCCCATGGCTCAGTCTCTGCTGGGATGAGGGATCAGTCTTATCTGCAGAGCAGGTAAAGGTGCAGCTCCAGCTCGCAGAGGTGCTGAGTTGGCTGCAGTCAGCATGGTGCTGCTGATGAAGGTGCTGAGTGTTTGTGTAGGATGCCACAGGGGGGGTTGAGGTCTACACTTAATTACACGCTGCTATAGTCATACTCCTTGTGGTACCCATGCTAGAAAAGTGATGGCAGTAAAGCCTCTGGCTGTGGCTTTCTCAGCCGTCTATGAGCTCCTGCTATGTATATGGCACACAGGACTATGGCAAAAGGAGAAGCACACGTCTAGAAGAACAGGACATGTAGGCTTATGAATCAGACACTCAAATAACAGGCCAGGTCTACACAAACCATCTACAGCTTTACCGCATGTGAAACTTCAGGCTGTTTCAAGGCTCAGTTAAGGTTTAAGGCATCATCGTTTTGTGCATGCTACCTTTGTGTTGAAGTGTACAGGTGCGATCCAAACTGATGCAGTCTGCTTGAAACCAAAAGTACATCTGAACCAGGAGTAGCTGTGTCCCATTTCTGTACCCCTGTATCTGCAGAAATGAGCGCTGCTGTCACAACGTAAGGATGCTGTATGTCCACATAACTGTACCGACACCAAAGGGCTTCATGCTTAACAGTGGTTCAGCTGAAAAGGTACTGCTGAAAAAAACCCCTAAAGCACTGTTTTCTGAGGTTCTGGTAACCAATAGTTAAAGCTCTGCTTTCAAATCATCCATCCTGAAGCAGTCATAGCAGGCAAAAGCAGCGATCCAAACAGCACAGCAGTGTAGATGATGGGGTGAAGCCCCACCGCCAGTTTAGGTATAAGCCTCACAGTTTCCATTACTGCTACTGTAATGATTTTGCAACTCTCGCTTACTTTGCACCATTTCAGCTGCTAGTTTGTGTCAACTATTTTGAAATTAAAAGTTAAAAAAAAAACCAGCCCAAAACCCCAGAGACTGCCCATCCTTGACAGGAACAGTCCTGGCATGCCTGGAATGTGTAAAACCACAAAAGAGCCATTTCTGTTCATATTACTCCTTATGAAATCCCCTTTTAAAGACAACTCAGCATTGGAGGTTTCAGCCACTCTGCAGAGCCCCATCAGGATTGTCCTTCTCTTTGGAATGGGACTTATCAGTGGAAGCCCAGGCAGGTTTGGGTATCTGAGTGTTGCGTCCTTTGCTTTGAACCCCAGGACCGTTACACACACGGCAGCCAAACTGGTCAAGCCATTTTCCTTTCCTCCTTTGTCCCCAGGTTCAGGGTAGATAAAAGCCGCACCAGGCTCGCTGCCCTACCAACACCAATTTGACTGTTAGTTTTACATTGAAGAAAAACCAAATAACAAACCCCAACACCACACACAACGATTATCACTGTTACCCACACAAAGGCCAGAGCAACCACAGTGTGATTCAACAAGACCTGGGCTGCAGCGGGTATCTCCAGACACACACGGGAATATTCTCCAGGCCATGCCGTTGTGCAGCTCTCTCCTGCTCTGACACGCCCTTTCCTTGCACTGCTTCTACAAGGCTTTTTTTCACCCTCACAACTTGTTGTAGCATCAGTGTGATGCTGCTGCTGGCAGCTGGGTGGGAGCCTGGTATGAGCAAGGCTTTGATCAGCCCCATGCACTTATAGGGATATCTACAGGGCACAAACTGGGCAGATGCAAGTTTGTTTTGCTGGAGCAAGGAGACGATCAACTTGTGCCACTGCATCAGTGCAGTGCTGAGCATGACATCTCTTGTGGTGCCTCAGGATGGTCAAATACTGCTCCTGTTTAAGTTACTAGCTAGTTACCTGCTACCTTCTTTTTTCTCTACCTCTCTCCTTTCCTGAGCCTCCTGAAGGTTTCTGGGCTCGCCTTCCCATGTAAATCATCGCTACAGGCACATGGCATTCTTAGTGTGAGGTTCATGTCTAGCTTGAACACCAGAAAGCACCAGAGCAGAGCTGGAACACAGGGACTGTTAACCCTTATTTCCAGCACTTACTGTCTTTTATTCATGCACTGACATGGAGCCCTGCAAAATGCAAGCAGCACTGTAGCTCATGAGCAAGAGGTCTGGCAGGGCAAACATTAAAGACTGTAGGAAAGAGCAAGCAAAGAAGCATCTTGTACAGAACTGAAAACAGAAAAGACAAAAAATGATAAGCAGGAATTCCCCGGTGATCTGAGGTTATTGGTGTGATCGCTTTCAGGACTCCTTTTTTGTTGTACCACCTTGCTTTGCATACAAAGCATCTCTAACAGGAAGTATCAGCTGTCCTGGAAAAAAAACCACACAAGAAGGATAAGGATTTTTTCTGCCAAGAACAGAATGGCTTTCAGCACTACAAGACATGCTGGAAAGCCTCCCTCCTCATGAAAGCAACTGGCAGAGGCACGTTGCAGCTCTTCCTCGCTCCCAGCTGTGTGTCCCATCCCAAGGTCAGCAGCACACGATGCAGCTCCTCAGGAGAGCTTCCATAGTTAGAAGACCTAAAAATGAAAGGAAAACAAGCAGGTGAGTTGATTTGCATTCCGGATTCACAATTAACACAGAGCCAAATTAGCCTATAGGAAGTGGAAGGGTAAAACAGGAAAACCGCCAACTTGAAAATGCAAATCTTCACCCTACTACAATTGCAAGCCACAGCCAGGATTCTTACAGGCTAGGAAGGTGCTAGTAGGAACACTTTTTTCACTACTCTTTCAACGTGGTCACTTCATGAACTCAACAGTGGTTTGTGATATGTGGTTTCATTCTTATTCAGTATATAGTAAGTCTCATTTCCTGAAAATAACATGAGCAGAAAAGCAGAAAACCTTTAAAATGATGGTCTGGATCTTTCTGTCTTTTCTTTCTTCTTTTTGTCTTATTTCTACCATGCTGCACTACAAAAGACACCATTTTTTAAATTAGTACAGCATAAAATATGGATCTTTTCCCCAAGGTGCTTGGATCTTAAAGAATATAGGTTGCTGGTTTGAAACTCACACGCTAACTTGGCAGCACAGAATGAAACTGCAGTATTTTGTTTCAATATGGTATACACACATAGATACATACAATTCCTCTACTCATGGCTACTAGGAATCATGTTTTGTCCACAGCAGCAAGCACAGCAAGGGAGATTTGTTCAACCACCTTTTGCCAATGGTATGGCAAGACCTCAGCTCTCCATGGCCATCAACAGTCACAGCCTTGCTGAAAGCACAGCAGTGAGTAAAAACTTGCTTTACAGATGAGTAAGTGAGACGGTGCTAGTTATAACACCTGTGTTTTTCTGCAGAACTCAGTACATTGCCTTATCTGTCCGGGCTTGGTACCTCTACCTGCAGGAGCCCATGTCATTAACAGTGAGAAGAGGTCTTTGTCTCCCCAGGACTCGTCCATGCTCCTCTTCCCTCCTGGCTGCTGCTAAGCACTCAGGCTTTCCAAGCACAGTGACAGGTCCTATTCAAGAGATCATCTAAGCACAGCCCAGCATCCCAGCTGAGCAGCTCTGCCACTGCTCAAGAGCTGGGCTAACAGTTGTTGGGACCACAAGCCAACTGGGACCTTAGGAAAGAAACTGCAGCACAGACCAACAGCATCCTGGGCTGCAGGAGCACAATAACGTTACCAGTAACACAGAGCCACAGAGTTCTCCACAATGGTGT
This sequence comes from Coracopsis vasa, assembly GCA_026283785.1. Lineage (NCBI taxonomy): Eukaryota > Metazoa > Chordata > Aves > Psittaciformes > Psittacidae > Coracopsis > Coracopsis vasa. The sequence continues at coordinate 21,213 of JANHGB010046280.1, read as the reverse complement.
CCAGCAGCGGAATGAGAGACAACATGCATCATTTGAAACAAGAGTGGTTCAGACTGGATGCCAGGAAAAGCTTTTTCCATGTGACAAGTCAGGCCGTGGAGCTGGATGCACACTCTCACCATTAGAAATCTTCAAGACTTCAATAAATAAAGTTAAAAGCAACCTCACAGATGACCCACCCGAGATCCTTTTTAGCCTGAATTATCCTACAGTCCTACCAGTCATCTTTTAACTGCCGCCAGATCAGAGGCTTCAGAGGAAAGGGTGGGAATCATCCAATGCTCAGGTTCTGTGATATCCCTCAAGTGAAAGAGCTGAGAGAAACAACCAAATCCCAACACCGTGAAGGCCCAGAAGGTACCCCACAACACCATACCTTATGTTCCCCCCAGCACATGACAAACCCCACTTCTGCATGCAGTACCATGCAACTGTCCATCTCAGTTTGGGTATCAGGGTCCATGTCCCATCTGCAGCACACACAAGAGCAGCGTTAGAGGGCAGTCACACGTCCTCCTTCCCCTGTACATAAACGCATTTACAGAACAAGCAGGATTTCCTAAGCCCCATGTACAGTGCTGACTATAAAAAGGCTCTCTGTACTGCCCCAGGCTGCAGCCTCTATTCCACAGGAGGCAAATGCTCAAGATGCCTTCCCCGTCCCCTGCTAGCTGCAATGCTCTGGTACAAGATGAGCAAGCTACACAGTCAGCACAGACTTCTCCACCTCTCCATCCCTTGTGTCGCAAAGGGTGTTGGAGCAATGTCTTGCTTCCAGTCAAAATAACTTATGTGGCTAAGAGACAGGAAGTGTCACAACTGAGAAGATGAAAAGGGACCTTACAGACAGCACTGCTGAGCTCTGGGTTCTCAGAAGGATCCATACAAACCATGAGGCAGCTGTCATGTGCTGGGTGGGCAGGAGAGGAGGAGATGGAAGAGGAAAGGTTCATCTCCTGACCCCAGGTCACGCAGGAGGTCAGTGGCAGAGCCATGAACCGACTGTTCCCCTTTACCCCAGGGTCTTGATGCTCCCTGCCCTCTTCATGACTCTGTTTGACAGCCAAGCTATGCTGGGGGTAAAGCTGCCCTCCTCACACTGCACACAGCCACATTTGGTTTTGGAGACCAAAGCCTATGAGATGCCAGCTCCCCACCAGAAGTCAGTCCTGACCAAATAACATCCTTTAAAAATGCAAAGCTGCATCCGCATTAAGAAATCTGTACAGCTTTGAAGACGTGCTCCCCAACACATTTTGAGATGCGGTCTATTCTCACAGGGCCTTAAAGGGCTCTAAGGGTTTATCCACATGGGGTTTTTTTGTACTTGGAGGCGAGAGCAGTAAGCATTTTTATACCTACCTATTCATAGGGGTTTATTTTCAGGGTATCAGATCACTCAGTTTCAACTTCTGCTGAAACTCCTCTGTGACCCAGGAGAGCTAATTTCAGGCAGTTTCTGAGCCCCTGTAGTATCTTGTGTGGGCCTATATTTCTGTAACTGCACCCATACAAGGTCTGTACAAATCAGCACAAGAAACCACAGCTTCAGTCAAAATTAGTACCTTGGTATACAAATAAAGATTAAAAACCCCATCTCCTCCTCCACGTTGATAGGTGAGGTCTTGAAGCCAGATAGGCTTTCAGAAACAACCTCCCCCTCTTCCCTCCATCCTCTCATTCCTCCATCCTTTGAGCAAGCTCTTAGGGCAACACTTTGCAGCCTTGTTTGCTGGAGGAAAAGGATGCTTTCTCTCTGGGAAGCCAGGAAGACTATGTCAGAGCAGAGCAGACCCCGGGCATGCAATTACCCAGGCAGCAGCAACAATATGTTAATTCACTGGATCCCTCTGAAATGAAGCACAGTGCAAGTCCCTGGAAAAAGTGAAAAGGAGCCTGTTAAGGAAGCTGTGTGAAAGCCTTGTGCACAGCAGCCCCTTGGAGTCCAGACAAGGACGGACTCTGCACAGACATAGTTTTTAGAGCTGAACTGGCAGTCAGCAGGACTCCTCTTTCTGCCATAGGGCATCCAAAGGAGCAAGGGGAACCACCTTCAATGCGAACAGGTCGCTCCTGTCGACATCCTTATTTTAAAGAGCTGCAGATACATGGAATAGCCCCTGCAAGGGATGCCTCATCTGCAGCAAATTCAGCCAGGACAGATCATGGATAAGGCCATGATGCCATGCCAAACTCTCTCTGTGTCCAGAGCTTTCTCACACTTTCAGAAGCGCAGTCTCCTCCTTGGTGTCCTCAGCTGCAAAGTTCACCTCTCTTCTATTCACATGCCCAGAGCTCCTTAGGTAAGTTGTTTGTTGTTTGTTGTTTTTCAACAACAAACAACAAAGCCAACGTAGCAAGGAGAGGAGAAGACTGAAATGGTCCCTTGGTGAGTTTACTGTGAGAAGTCAATGCCCTCAGAAGGTCCGCACTGACTATCTCTTGGTCCATCATCCTTATGACTACTCATTAATTCCTCTAACACCCAACTAGGAACTATGGCTCTGCACTGGCACCATGATGGAAGTAGTCTCTCACTTCTACACAAGAAAGGGTGGCTTGTTGTAGGCAGTAAAATCTGCCTCACTCCACAGAAAAAGAGGCAGAGGAAGGGTCAAGATCTCCACTACCTCTTTATGTTGGACAGACTGCCCACTCGCATGCTTGTAGTGGCAGCTTTCAGATGACTACGAACCTTCTTGAGGAGCACGCAATGATTTCCATCAAAGGCAAGCACAGCTTTAAAGCTGCACAGACTCTTGTAGAGGGCTTTCTGTTGTAATTCATGCAAAGACTAAACTCTATCAAGTGGAAGAGTTGCACACCAAAGCTCTTTCTTCATAAGGGTGTTGACCACTGAGCTGATATATTCAGGTCAGAGGCTCATCTGTGCCAACACACTTCTCCAGGGACATAAGCATGGCATGCAACTGCTGCCCTGAGGAGCAGGAGGAAACCAGTTTAACTACAAGAAGTTTAAATTCGCCCTCAGGTTCCACCAAAACTCCTGGTTCCTGCAGAAACAAAATCAACAGCAGCAAAGATGTAACAAAAGCGTTTTAGAATCATAGAATCATAGAATGGTTTGGGTTGGAAAGGACCTTAAGATCATCTAGTTCCAATCCCCTGTCATAGGCAGGGATGCCTCACACTAGACAATGTCATCCAAGGCTCTGTCCAGCCTGGCTTTCCAGCTTCTGCCATGCACTGGCTTTTTTGGAGACATTTTATTTCTGAGTGCAGGACTAAGACAAATCATGCTGTTGGCTCTTGTTTAAAACTGCATCTGTGAGCATGGACTGACTTTTGCTCTTCAAGGATAAGATGGGGAAGGGAAAGTGCAACAGTGAGCTGCAAAGACACCAGTGCCTAACCATGAGCCCTGCCCTTCGCAGAACTCCTAGTGGCTGTCCCTAAACCAGAGCATTTCATTACCGGATGACGTGTCTCAGGCAAGATGAGTTTCCTAAAAAGCACTGACAACACACGGTTAAAAGCTCAGTTCAGACAAGCAGTGAAACAAGTCTGCTTCTGGGTTTTGAGCTGTATATTCAACGCTTTCCATGTTTGCTCACTCACAGGGCTGCACAATCAGCAAAACTCCTGCAAAAAACACTCGATGGGGCTCGGCTATAATGGAAGTCTGTAATGGAGCCCTGTCAGAGAAAACAGAAGTGTTATCGTGCGTGGCTGTCCCAATACAATTAGTCATACCTGATGGAGAGATACACATCCTCGCAGGGCTCTTACCACCTTGTCAACAGATGAAGTCAAAATGAAAACATCCTAACTATCAACAACCAACTTGAAAGCTGAATCATGAATCCCGAAAGCAGCCTCCACGCTACAAAGAGATGTCTTCTCGGCAGAGAAAGCTGGGTTCATTCCATCTGTCTTCGGTTTCTTCTGCCTATACAATTTCCTGCTGTTGCTCAGTGAAAAAACGTGTTCTTTCATATCCCCACTTGCAACCCTTCTCTACTCTGTTTGAGGGGTGCTGTGGGGTCAGGAGAAGAACCCACAATCAAGGCAGGGACTGGAAAAAAGCCAGAGTTTCAGTGGTGGAGGACATCATCCCAGTCATCTCCTCTGTGCAATCTCGGACATGTTCCCCAATGCTGCTTTGCCTCATTTCCTCACTGAAAGAGCAAGTTTCCCACCATGCTGGATGACTGTCACTAGGACATGTGCAGTAGGCCTGGTATTACCAACGTGGGGTTAACACTGATAATAATAAGGGAGACTGATGGTGTGTCTAACTTTCCCTGCCACGTCAGCACCTTGTTCAACACAACCTAGGCCATGGTTTCACGCAGCACTCCTGTACTTGTGTACTTTGCAAATGTCTCTTTTGTTGTCTTCTAGCTCCAAAGGTCTTGGCAAACATTCCCTACTGCAAGAGCATCACTGTCAGTGTGGTGGCTCAGGAAAACCACCTTCATGAGACACACAGTTCCACAGGACATTTTGTTGCATTGGCACTAATAAGCACTGAAGAAGACTGTGA
>JANHGB010046280.1:3486-16606 GCA_026283785.1 Coracopsis vasa | reverse complement strand
CTGAAGAAGACTGTGAAATGAATAGGAGTTTGGCTCGTGGCTGGTACCGAAGGCAGAACATCAGGATGCAACTCAGCTGCTGAACTTCTCAATTACCTGAGGGGTTACCTGGCCAGGAGGCACCACACCAGCTTCACAGGGATGCAGTGGTCACTGCCTGCAGGGAGGACCCTGGCAGGATCTACACATACATGCAGCACGATGGTGGCTCTGGGAGCAGACACACAGTGGTTCCTCTTGATAACCGCTACGAAATTCATTTGGAAACATATTTCTTTTTCAGAAGCCTCCTCCCCAGTGCTGACAAGGCTTTCGAGATGCAATCTGCATTGCTCGGGCTCGCAGCATAGTGCACGGAAGCACACCCTGCTCCAAGGGGTGGCCGCAAAGGCCAGGAACTGCCCAGCGGCTCCACATCCATTGCAGAGCTCATAACCAAAGCCAAGTCTTCCAGATCTGGGTAATTCTCAGGCAAGTCTCAGCCAAAACCACACATCTGCACTCACGCCAAAGAGCAGAGATACATCAGGAGTGAAGAGCAGTTGCTGTAGGTTGCCATGGCAGTGTGCATGGGTGATTTTATCACTCTTATCAGCTACAACAGCATTTAGGCCATTACCACAGAATACTGGAGTATTTTTTTAAGGTGGGAGAAGCAGAAAATCAGTGTCAGACAGAAGCCAGCAGTCAGCAGACCAAGCAGGAGACCCTGTTTTAAGCAAGCTACCTCCCATGGGCACATGAACATTTAGCCAGCCCTGGGCTCGTGTTGGGGAGTCCATGCAGGGCTCCCCAGTTAGCCCCCCAGCCCAGAAGAGCTCTCCTCTGCATGGAGGGATGTGCAGCCCCCCAGGGAGCACAGCGACAGCGAGCGGAGGGTGTTTTGCCTGTACTCCCCGCGGAGCTGATGGAAGTAGGTCAATCCTTCTGCTTTGCTGAACCTTTTGGCAGGTCTATGCTGCGCTGCCGCTGCCGCTCGCAGCTCGTTATTTGCAGCCACATCGTTCAGAAGTTAACGAATTCAATACATCCAATTAAATCAACCTTGGCATCCGTTCAAAACACATCTCGCTGCCTTTTTTTCCCTTTTCATTTCTTACTGTTGGTGGTGAAGACACGAGAGGAGAGATGCAAGAGAGGGTTGCTAAGGAGCAAGCTGGTTTTCATCTCTTGGCTATTTCCCCGCTGCTCTCCTGTTGTCACAGAGATGCATTGTTTTCCTTGAGGGAACACGACAAACTCACGTGGCATCACTCCTTATACCTCTTCCCTCCTCCTATACCCCAGATGAAACTACCTTTTCTGTCTTCTTACAGGCTTTGCAGACAGAGTACTACACTCACAAGGATCCTTTGGCTCCACTGCTGACACGACACTGAACGTGGCAAGCAAACCAAGCTGGCAAGGCTGGCAAAGGGAATTCACATCAAACCATGGCCTGCAGCACCTGGGCTGGATTGGACATGCTACAGGGTGTGAGCGCAATCTCCACCATTAGACTGATCAAAGACAGAAAGCAGTGGAGAGGCCACCAGAGATGCTCACCCCAACCAGGGTCTCCTCCGGCTGCTCTCTTTTGCAGCTCCCAAACTCCTCTGTATGCCAGTGCTGCTTGATGGATGTGCTCATGAACATGGACTCACACCAGAGGAGCCATTCCAGATGTGCTACTGAACGGCCACAGAGCTCTTGAAAAACACCACAGGATGTGGAACTTCTACTGGGACGACATCATCGGTGACACGGGGACACACTGGTGAGTTGCCCACATTTGCCCTCTTCCACAGCCTGATATGGATACTGGGACCACTGTGTCCAGCCTCTCATGACTATTCACTGTGGCAGATCCTTTCTCTTCCACCAGCTCTTCCACTTCTGCCACATCCTCCCTGCGTTTAGACCACCACCTGGAAGGCAGGACAGTGGCACAGCCTGCTGCCTTTCTGTGTCTTTCAGATGCCAGCAAAGCTCTGGGAATTTAAAGGCACTTGGCTCATCCCAGAAGAACACATCTCTGATCCCTGGAGCAAATTTCTTTTCTTTTCCATAGCCTTCAGGTCTCCTATAGCCTTGCTGAGCTGGAGAATCAGGAGTAGGGAATATTCCAGATGCCATCATACCCAGGCTATGATGTTTCCTCTAACAAAGTGTTGCTTCCCCTTTAGTTTGATATGAAAGATCTCTCTGGCAAAGAGAGAAGAGTGTTATATCTGGATGACAACACTCTGCACAACAAATTCACCTGCAGTCTATTCTCTGTTATCACCTCAAAGCCCTCCTTGGCCTCCTTGCTCAAAAAACAGTTGTTTTACTTCCCATATCTGCACTATTTCCTCTCCTTTAACCCACCCTCCCCCAATTCCTAAAAGACTCAAAACAGTCGTGGGCAGCTCTTCCTCCAGACTCCATAAATGACATTGTGCTGTGGTGTTGCTTTGCTTTGCTTTGCTTGCCAGCAGAAGCGGGTGCATTTGAAGAGTTCTGGCTCCCAGTGCCACAGCTGCAGTGGTTAGGTGCTGCTCTCCTGGCAGGGAAGGACGTTTCACGCAAAACCCATTGTTCATCCCTTTCTCAGATCTGTGAAGTAATCTAAAAAAGCACTTTGAATTCCTCTGGGATGAAAGGCACCAGGAGACTGAAAAATACCCCTCTCCCCCATGGCAGTGGATGTTACACAAGTCTATTTGAGCACAGAAGTCATCCTCTGCACTCCCCCTCCTCGCACAGCAATGACGATGTGCGATGCTCTGCCAGGCTCGTGAACAACTCTCCCCTCTGCCCACCTCCTCACCTTTCACATGTGGGCCATGCACACCCCAGGCTGCACACCAGTGCAGAAATACTCCTGGACCAGAGGAAAGAAATAGGAGTAGAGGACATCAATTCAGGGCAATTACTTTGGCTGCTGTGAATCAGCACACCTTCCCCGACACCACCACTGCCAGAGCTGACCTGCTCTGTGGAAAAGTCATTTACATTTTTATTTACATTTCCTTAATATTGATCAGATATGAGCAGGGCACTTACGTGTCCTGTGTACTACAGATGCTACCACCTCTGGCGGCGAAGGGATTGTTGAGCTGCTCCTTTGCTGAGCTATGAGATGGGTAAACACTAAGCACAGAGAAAACACCATGGCTGATGGGGTTCTGGCTTCTTTGCAGTGGGTTTTGCAGTTGTCCTTCTCCAAAGATTGAGGTGGTGTAGGAAAGTCCTGTCTCCGTGATGCACACAATTGATCCTATCAGAAAGGACAGAGGTTACAATGATGTCATCTGGATTGCTCAAACACATCAGGTTTAAACCAGCCCGGACCTAGAAGCTGTTGAAGCATACATGGAAGAGCAGTGATTTGCACTTCCAGGGTGAGAAAGAAACCAGAAGCTGCCTTTGGCACTAACAAACACATGCTGTGAAATAGTGTCCTCAGAGGAACAGCCATCAGCAGCTCAGCAGCTCTTCCGCACTCAGCTGTTTTCTCCTTTCATGAATTTCTGGTGCAAGCAAGCCAAAAAAGATAAACTAATTTGCTTTTTTATGACATCTAGTTACACAAGGGACCAAAGAGTAGGACACATGAACGATCTCTGTGCCCTTGGAACAAACAGTATCAGCTAGGGAGCTTCACCGTCCCTTCTGCAGCAATTCTTCTCCCTTGCATTCTTCTCTTGCCCAGTCCTAGATGGTGAGTCTAAAGCAATTTATCAGCAGAGATGGAGAGAAAATCCACAGGATTGATGTTCCCGCTGTCCCCACATCCTGTGCACTCTTTCAGCTCTTTTAGGTACCACAAAGCAAGAAACACAAGCCTGTTTCAGTTCTAGCCTGGGTCTCACTATGGCTGCTTCCAACCCCAACTCAGCCAGGACCACCCTACATGAAGTTCTTACCCTTCCCTCCATCCTAACACTGGGATCTTTGAGCCCAGCCTACCCACCTCTACAAAGCACTCAGATAGCTGAGCAGCACAGGGCAGCCTGCAAGTGATTCAGCCAGCCCAAGGATAATGGCTGGGAGTTTCACACCACCGCTGTCAATGCCACCAACGTCCCCATAGCTGATGGGAGCCCAGCGGGGCCGCGACAGGAAATCGGGTCTTAATCACAGTCTCACTTTTCATTCCCCACTTCAGTTCTGCTATTTTAGCAGCTGCTGCGAGCTGGCTCCACGCTTTCAGATGAGCAACCGTTGAGGCACAGGGTTCAGCTCGAGTGTTTTCAGGCTGCAACTCCAAACGCAAAGAGAAATGTGAAGTTGGGGAAGGGTGAGGGGTAGAAATCAGGCAGTGATCAAGGCTCTAAGACACAATCAAGCAAGCACCAGCCTCCTGCTCTGGTTGACATTGCCTGGGACAGGCAGCCAGGCTGGCGAGTCCATGCAGGCACGACACTGGCACTGCACAGACCTACTGGCAGGGGCTGCTGCCCACTTGGGACAGTTGGGTAACATGGTTGATGCAGATGTGTCTCCAGGTGCTTCCCCTTCTCCTCGTTCATCATATATCTATAGATCTGTTACAACACCAGGGCTGGGCTTTATCAGCCTCTGCGGCAGCCAGGGAGAATTCCCCTTGCAGGGGGAAGTCTGCTGTCACTGTAACCTGTGCAGATGGCAGAGCAATGCCCTGTACACCTGCACCAGGGACCAGCTAAAAGGGAGACTGAGTGCTAAGACCCAGCCAGACCTCACTGGCACAACCATCCCATGCATCAGCACAAGACCTTTCACCAAGTGCTCACCAGCCCATGCTCCATCACCTTTGCTGCCCCTGGAGGACTTAATTTGCTTATTTTTAACTCTTCTCACCTCCCTGATCCCAGCCTTCCCTTTGCTATCAGCCCTTGCAGTGTGGAGAGATCAATATGAGCAAACAGACGCAAGCAAATGAGGCCTTTCCCTCCCATTTCAAGCTGGCAGCATTAAGTGGCATCCTGTGGGACTCTCACACAGTTTTGTTGTTCCAGAACCATTAATACACAGAATTGTCATCAGAATAAAATGACAGCATTGGCCTAGCATGTGAAGGGACCTGGCTTCCCAGGAAGGGATGGACAAAGTGGCTTACAGGGATGCTAACACAAAAGCCAGTCCAGCCAGCACAGATGCTTTCCTTCTCCCTCCTCCCTCCATTGGGAAACTACCCCATGACAAAATGAAAATCACAGAATCACAGACTGGTTTGGTTTGGAAGGGACCTTAAAGATGATCTAGTTCCAACCCCTGCCAATGGCAGGGACAGTGCTGTCTGTCTACTTCAGAATCCAAGATGTTTCTGCCCCCACCCCAGTGTGCTTCCATCAGTTAATCCCCATCCCTCAAGCAGGCGGAGTAGAACACACATGCCATATTCTGGCTTCCCCACTTTGTGCTCCAGCTATCCCAGTAAGCAAAGATGGGTTTGTGCTCACACAGAACAATAGATAAGGTGCGGATGCACACATAGCCTGTTCCATAGCCCTGCTTCTGTGGGCAGCAACTTTGGGCAATGGGGCAGGTGGGAACCAGTAGCAGCAACAGCTCAAATGGCTCCATTGGGATGCATTTCACCTGAGAATGGTTATCAGAGCATGCAGATTTGAGTGGTACATTCAGCACAGCTGTATTAACACATCTAGGTAAAACACCCTGAGACTCCAAGACAGAAAACACCGCATGGGCAGCTAATTTCTTCCTAATAGAGACTTTACCTCTGACAGAAGTTAGAGACTGCAAGTGCTTCATGAGCCATTCTCAGTAACATTTGTAGGCATTACTGAGTAACTCAGGAACTTAATTATCTCTTTTAAAATGACCTGTGTGATTTAAAAACCTATTTGGATATCAGGTACCCTGGGATCTGTAATCCCCCATCTAGCTGTTCAGCTGACACAATCCTGAAGTTAACCATGCAGGTCACTCATGTTGCTCTAAACTGTTCTACTTACCCACCAAACCCACAAACATGCCCTGAAATCCAGCTTCCCAAATAGACAGAGAGAAGCAAAACCCCAGCAACCACCTCCTTATCCACTACCTGTTTGAGCTTCCAAAGTGACAAGAGTACACATCCCCTTTATTGGGGAAACTTTCAGCACGGACTCATGCCTGAGCATCTTTAGACATAAAATACATTTAGGGAAGTAATTAAGCTTCTCGGAAACTTTTTGCAACATTATTTACAAGGCTCAGCAGCAGTTTTTAGAGTCCACTGCAGTTCACAGCTTGAACCAAAAGACACACCACACATGAACCCTCTTACTAATACTGTCCTGCAGGGCTGGAAAGCCCCTGGCAGCGCTCAGCCCCACGCAGCAGTGAGGTGACATGGCTGGGTGCTTGATTTGAATACTTATGGCTGAGGCCACCCATGGGGAAGCACCAGATCCTACCTCTGAGCTGCAGTCCTGACCCCAGAGATGCAAAGTGAGAGGGACAGTGTTTTCATTTCTCTACCCCAAAAAGTATTTCCACCAAGCAATGGTTAAGAGCATTCATCAGAGGTTGGTTTTGGGGGTACGGAGTTCTTAAGGTATGTCATTGTAGGATGACGTGCTGAAAGTGGAAGAATATGCCAGTAAAATTCCTGATGCCCCCACACTTGCATTCATTGCCTGATCATACACGATCCCGGAGAGCCAAACCCTCATCCCTTCCCCAAATAGCGACGCTAGATTACCACTCAGAACAATTTAGTCCTGAGACGAGTTCATGGCAAGTATCTTATGCAGAGTCTAAAGGGAGAATGTCTTAAAGGCATTTTCTACTTTACTAGGCAGGGACCTAACTCAGCCTATGTCATAAGCCATCACAGACGGGCTTCTGCTGTAACAGTTCCTAGAGCCAGCTTCAATGGTTCTATAGCACAAGCAGGTCACAACTCTTTACTCCAGAGCAGCACAACAGCCTGAAGAATGGAAGCTCTCATATAGACCTCAGCACAAAACACCTTGCGAAGTGGATCCCACACCAGTTCTTGCAATGAGCGTAGCAAAGCATCGAAATTATAGAACCATAGATGGTTTGGGTTGGAAGGGACCTTCAAAGATCATCCAGTTCCAACCTCCCTGCAATGGGTAGGGAAATCTTTCACTAGATCAGGTTCCTCAAAGCCCTGTCCAACCTTGCCTTGAACACTTCCAAGGATGGGGCATCCACAGCTTTTCTGAGCAGCCTGTTCCAGCCTCTAATCACCCTCACAGTAAATGCAGAGACCCAAATCATATGATTGGGACACAAGCACAAATCCTCAAGCCAGGTTTCTCTTATGCACTGGGGCTCTGGTTTCCGTTCATTGATAAAATCAAGTGCAGCAACTAACATACCTCCACTGGCCACTGGAAGCTCCCGCCCCAGGCTGGTGCTGGTGAAAGGGATGTGCTACTCACGCCACAGCTGCTCAGCCTCATGGTCCAGCACTTTAGTGGAAACCAAACATCTTCAGCAGTTTAAGCCATGGCATGAACCACAGATGATGTCCAAGTGTGTGGTCCAGGAAGGGTATCAGCCATCCCCAGTCCTGTACATACACCCCACCTTCACAGCTCAGCTCCTTATGCATCTACATCAAGAACAGGCTCCTCCTTAGTTGTAACTTATTAAATCTCTTTACCTATTGCTCTCACAGCCTTAATGGCAGTGGCTGTGGAAGCAAATGGAAGTTCAGGCTCCCAGGTAGCCTGCAAATTCATCCCCCGCTATAGTTATTCCAGGTGTTTTCATGGAGCTGAGCACGTTGGGTACAAATCTCACTGCTGCTGAGCTGGTTTTTCACTTTACTACAGCCAGTATTTCACCCTTAATGACTCAAAATTAACACGCTGCAACAGCAGTTGTCTTACCTGTTTGTGCACCTTCTGGTTTGTTGTGCTGAAGAAGGGGGGTAATGGCTCTGGGAAGAAAACAAAAACAAAAACCACAAAGAATCGAGGAAAGCCACTAACGGCATCTATTAAAAAGACAAAAATTGAATGTTTTCCCAGAGAATCAACAACAAAGCTGCTGCCTTTGAACAACAGCTTTCATTTCAAGGTGACAGCTTGAAGTGGGGCTTGAAATGGCACGAACTACCCCATACAAGGTACCCCATCAAGGGAAGCAAAACCACTTCCGTGAACCCTTTAGATGGACAAACCAAAGGGAAAAAGGTGCCAGAGACTCAAAGTATATTAGTGGATAAGCATGGATGTTGAAATTAAGGTTCCTGCCTCTTGGCATCATGCTACAGCTGTTATAAAACATCAGCCACACAGCTATCAATCCTCTAGCATGAGTCATCCGTAATACTTATCTAATGGTGAGTAAGCTGCTCCCGTCAGTCATACTTTCCAGATAAATCTGTAGAGAAAACAAGAGGGGAAAAAAACTATCAGAACATGTTATGAAAGAAGTAAAAGTAAGGGGATGGTACCTGGGCAGCACCCGAAGTGGCAAAGTTGGCTTGGGGGTCATCGGATGAAAACACGAACATCAGGAGGAGCAGGACAGTTCTAAGGGTCCATCCAGAGTTATGTATGAGTCATACACCACTAAACCAGCCATAATATGATCCTTCCACTAGTGGATGCTGCAGCAAACGCCAATGGCAGAGGAGGTATACGACACAGCTTTTGGGATTGGGACTCAAATTTATGGAAGATGCGACAGTTTGGAAGTTTGTGCTCATTACTTCCTTGCCACAAGAAGTTCTTGGCAGTGAGTGTGGGTCCAAGGAAGGATCTAGCGCCCAGGGAGAGCTGCTTGAGGTTGGTGTCTGTAAAATCCATAACAGCAGGGAAAGCCCAACCCAACCAGGTATGAAGCCATTCTGAACACGGGGGATGCTTCCTCACCCAAGCCTGCTTTTACTAAAGCTTGGCATTTAAATTGTGAATGATAATGGTGCAACGAATGAAAGTAAAAGACAAAGCTGCCTTGTTTCAAATCTGATGAAAGCAACCCTGAGCGACCACGCTTGCCCTTTCACACCCAGCTATATATGACCTTTGTATTTGCTGCCTCGGCAGGCTCTGGTGAGCCACAACAGCCAAGGCCAAGCCTTAGAGGACTTTCTCACAGGAGAAATTGCTGCTGTGGAGGCGGGTGCAATACCCCAAGGGTCTCCCAGGGGGGCTGAGTCACCACACGGGTGTCTCACATTGATATCGGAGGGTTGGCTGGGGAGCAGGGGTGAAGAGGGGAGAAAACTCCAAACACCTCCCCAGCTTCACACGGCAGAAAGGAAGAGAAAACCCCAGGTATGAATCACCCTGCCCTGACATCTGAGCCAGCAAAGCGTTTCACACAGGCTGACATGAAGGAGATCAACCCAGACCCACCAAACCCTGAGATCTTCACACCTAAGCATGAAGTCCAAGATGGTCACCTCCATCTCCTCCTGCCTGGGAGGGACTGGAAAACAAAACCTCTGTCGTGACTAGGACAGCATTTCACAGAACCATAGAATGGTTTGGGTTGGAAAGGACCTTCAAAGATCATCTAGTCCAACCTCCAGGCCATAGGCAGGGAAATCTTTCCCTAGACCAGGTTGCTCAAAGCTCCATCCAACCTGGCCTTTAACGCTACCAGGGATGGGGCATCCACAGCTTCTCTGGGCAACCTGTGCCAGTGTCTCACCACCCTCATCATAAAAAAAGTCCTTCTCCATCTTTCTTACAAGCTTTCTTTATATACTGATAGGCTGCAATAATGTCTGCCTGGAGCCTTCTCTAGGCTGAACAACCACAACTCTCTCACGCTTTCGTCATAGGAGAGTTGCTACAGTCCTCTCATCATTTTCATGGTCCTCCTCTGGACCCACTGTAACATGTCCATGTCCTTATACTGGGGACCCCACTGCTGGGGCAGTTCCACACTGCACCCCTCAGCACTGCTCAAGGCTGTCTCCATTCTCCCTGTCTGCCCTGGGAGCCGAAGGCTCTTGCGTGGCAAGTGCTGGGATTGACCCATCAACATCAAGCTTGACTGTGGGCTCTTTTCTGGGTTAAATTTTGTTCAAGTCAGTCTTTTTGCCCAGGTCACTGCAGGGTCATGTGAACCCAAGCACCAACACCAGGGATGGGCAAGAAACCAGTTTGGGAGAGGAGAGTGAGCAGGACCAGCCCCATTGGCATCAGCACACTGAGGCCGGATGAAAAGAGCCATGTAACCACAGCCTCAGACAGTCGCTCTTGGCACTTAACCATCAACCTCAGAATAAAACTGATTCCTTCATCTGACCACAGGCCCTGTATGGGGACAGCCATATAGAAATAAAACCAGGCCAACTTGTTCTTTTCTGAATCCTCAAAATCATTTTCATTATATGCATTTTCTTGCCTTTTTTATTCTTACATAGAATTGAGAAGGGCCTCCCTGGAGCATGAACTCCATCTGCATCTACCTCAGGCAAACACATAATCCTTCCCAGAAACATACCAAACTCCTCGCTCCCACGACTCATTAAAAAGCTTCTCCAAAACCTCTCTTCTGACATGATCATCAACTTTCCTCTCATTTCCAGCCTAAGCACAGTCATGTCAAGTGAGATGCATTTGGTCCTGAACCAACAGCATTCTTCTGCTTCTACAGGTCGTCACCTCCCTGGTAGACCTGGACGGGGCTGAGCAAGTGGTTGCTGCTCCAGGCTCACCCCTCTCAGCCCTTCTTGTCCACCTCTTCCCATCCAAATTTATTTTGAGGACAGAAGAACTGGACCCAGTTAACAGCCTGTCTCATGAGGATGCCCTGTCCTCTAGGAAACCTCCCCTGCTTCTCTAGGTACACATCTGCTGCTCTGAGACCTATCTAATAGAGTCTTTAACTCTGGGTTTTGGGCTTCTTTTTTGTTTTGAGGGGAGCTGTATGATCAAAATTGCATATGCCTTTTAATGCCTAAATATACATTTCAATGGAAATGAGTATACAGGGGAAGAGGGGGAAAAACTGCCACATCTTACTGCCAAGATAGAAATAAAGTGCTGGGTAGGAACTGAATTGGCCACAGCTGTAATCTAGCCTTAGCAGTACTTTCGCAGCACGTGTGATATAAAATTAGACATAGATTAGGAGATCTCTGCAAAAGAAAATACCATTATGCCAGCTATAAATATTTTTTGATGGAAAAAAGAGAGGTCTTCAGACACAATTCAACTGTAACCTTGCTCTAACACAGCATTTACCTAACCAGTTTTGCAGGAAAAAACCCCAAAGGAATCAATAATTATCTTTATAGCAACCTATCACAGCTCCACACATTTCTATCGGTAAATAAACGTAGTCATACTACAAGGATTGCCCATCTGTATTACGATACAAAGGCAAACAAATGCGAACTGCCAGCTTCGGAGCGAGGCGCTGGAATTTACAGAAGCGAGGAAAAATCAACAGGGGCTTTGCCTGAATAAAGACCGCTGGTTTAAGCATACACGGCTTGCGCTGATGTTCAGTGAACCAGCTTGGCTTGCATGCGTGTGTGCACAGTTAAAGATAACTATCTCGATATATTTATATTAGAGCAGAGAAAAAAAGTCCTGCATGCAAAAGATGGTGACGTTCACATAGATCTTGCAGATCTGGAGGCAGCCAAGTGGTGATCTCACAAGAGGTCACGGCTCCGCAGTTGATAACCCCTCTGACGTGGACTTTTGCTGAAAGGTGAGCTCATTTGGCTGCCCCTACAACTGCTGCTCTACACACTGTTGGTGCAAAAGTCACACAGCGAGCATGCAATGAGGTGGCACGGCACTGTGGTCATCCAGCTCCTTGTTTTCTACAAGCTATAGAACATCTCTGGGTCCCTGATTTTATAGGCTTGGAAGCTTGGAGACTGGATTCTTAAGAAAAATGTGTTAAAATAGTCTGTTCCTCTCAACCAGTAATGTGTTCATTTGCTTAGATAGCACCTTTACCCTGGAACTAGTGTAGCATTTGTATTTTTTATGGAACAAAATCGCATCCACCAGTGGCATGCAAGAGAACTGCAGCTCAGCATCACCTCTACAGCCAATCTACTTCTGGATTTGTACCTCGTTTGGTCACTCAGCTTCATCCACTGCTCCGAGCGCACCTCCTACAGTAACTACTAATTCTCGTTGTACACCAGGGTGTAAATAGAGCCGTCATCTAAGATGTTTGCAGCCATTAATTAAATTTCCGGCTCTAGGTTCTAAGAGATGCGATCTCTCTTCGAAAGCAGCAGCCTTGACTCAGCACACAGTGCAAAGCAGAGACCGTGCTTCTTCACTTTCTTCAAAGGTCAGCGAGGCAACACCCCGGAAACCCTGAGTAGTAACACCTCATCCTTAACCAAAGTACAGGAGCTGTATTTAGGCAGCTGCCTGATCACAAGAGCTACAAGGACACGTGTCTGCGCAACAACCGGTTTGAAATGCGGATGCCTTTTATTAGCCGCCCTTGTGTTTAGCTTTGCTCGGAAGAGCGTGCTGCTCCGCTGGTAGGACCTGCAGTGTATGGAGAGCAGTTATTAGTGAAGCTAATTACAAACAATGTGGTTACTTAAGAGGGCTAAAAATAGCGTCAGTGTGTGAATAGATGGAGAGCAAAACTGGGACACAGAAGACAAAGATTCTGATCTCAAGCGCAACAACGTCCTACACGATCTCGGGTAAATCTCTTCATCTGAGTGTTTCATTTTCACGGTTTACAAAGCAGGCAGAAAAACCACTTCTCAGAAAGGCTGTGAGGTGAATTCCTCAACATCCGGGAGCAACGAGAAGTCCTCTCCAGCATCTCCATGCAAGTGGAAAAGGTTCCCGTGTCAGCCAGACTGGCTCCCTGACAATAATTTCACAGCGTTTATGTGGCAACTCAGGTGGCAGTTCCCAGAAAGCTGTAACATTTACTTAAATAGCTGAGTTCACTAATCAGTGATCAAAGGAACGCAGGCTTTGGAAATAATGTCCAGTTGACCCAGAGCTGCTGGAGCAGAGCAGCAAGAGAAGCCTCCAGTGCACCACTCATGCCCAGCACTCATCTGCAGGCAGGCAGACCACGGCAAAGGGGGAAATGACTCATTTACTCCATGCAAACTTTAGCCAATTTAAAAAACTTAGTATTTGCATCTAGCTAATGACCAGCAACACAAAGACTTGTAAAGACATTATAAAACCCTCTGCCTCCTCACCAGACAGCCACGGTCTCAGCC